>VXAL01003238.1:0-19310 GCA_013399475.1 Chauna torquata | reverse complement strand
TTGGTGAGCACCAGATCCAGTAACACTTCTCCGGTCGGTCTATCTAATACCTTGACCAGGAAGGTATCTTCGATGTACTCCAGGAGTCTCCTGGATTGCCTACAGTCTGGTCTGTACCTTTCCCAGCAGTCATCCAGGTGCTTGAAATCCCCCATCAGGATGACAGTCTGCGAGCACGATGTTTCTTGTAGCTGAAGTACGAAAGGCCTTGTCAAGAGGTTCCCCTTGATCAGGTGGCCTGTAGTAGACCCCAGCCACAAGGTGTCCTTTATTGGTCTGGTCCTTAACTTTTACCTATTACATACTTCCTTCATTTTAAGCAAAATCATAATCCTTCCTGGTTCCCAGACTTTATTTCTCTATTGCAGGCACTTTCATTCTCCTCTTTAAGAAGGTTCAACAGCAAGACATCACATTACTGGTCCATTTCATACTTCTCCCAGTATGGATTAAACTTTACCAAACTTGAGTAATGAGAAATAGTATACTATGTTCCAGCTGATGGTTTTCCATGATACAAGACAAGAGTACTCATTTCACTAGTGGAAAAGTTTATAGCAGAAATACTTGTTCTTAAGTCCCCTACTTGTGTGACTTTTTATTTTAAGTTATTAAATTTCTTCCTATTTCAGCTAGTCCTCAAGGCCACTAACCTGTCTCTTAATAGTATTTGTATAATAAAAGTGTTATCACAAAAGTATATAACCAACTGCAGTGCACACAGCAGGCTTAAAATCATGCTCTTTGATGAGTGATTTAGCATCAGTGAATAAATTGATGGCGTCAAACTACAAATTTAACTTGTCTCTTAAGTAATCTTTTGCAAACCACATGAGGTTCAAGTGTACAGGTTGGCTATTTCTGACACAAGCAATAACATCCTTAGGCTTTTCATCCCTGCAGTTAAAGGTGAGAGACTGGTTATCCCAGCTATCCAGCCTAGCATAGGGTTTATCAAAATCTAACCAGTTTCTCATAGGCAAATAGAATTGTACCACTCAGTGGATGAATATTCTTGTCTACCATTTTTAAGACTTCTAAAAATACAGACACATACTACTTTTCAAGTCAATGTCTTCTTTGATAAAAGTAGCTTACCATTTCCAAATCTTTCATTTATTTTATGTCTGATTATTAATGAAAGGAGAACATAGGAAAGCTGAAACGTCTCTTTCACCATATGCCACAGTGAAAACGGGAACTTTTTCCTCCACTTCCAAAGTTCATGTTAATTAAATAATGAAACAAAGGAAAAGAAAAGTTAAATGTCACCATTTCATTTGCATGACACTTGAAGTGTCCTCCTGTGTCAACATAAGGCCTCAATTATTTTCAGACTGCATTACCTGTCACCTTTAATAAAATCTGGTCAAGCAGGGAATGTTGCAACATGTGCTGAATTTGGCAATGAGATATCAGCAATTTATCCTAAGATCTGCAAGTGCAGGATGCAAGGAAGGCCTGCTCCAAAACTAAATTTTCAAATAGCTTTCATAATTGATTTCTTTCTGCAAATATTCAAAAACTTAGAAGTGGAGAACACATTGTGAAGGGTATAGAATTGGGATCATACCATAGGATCATCTAGATTCAAAAAAAGAAAATAAAATGAGACATTAATGTATAGGATTGTAACAGCCCATTTTGTGCATGTTTACACTCAGTATCCCTTTGTTTCAAAGCAGCAAACAGAGGTTATTTCAAGGATTATCACCAAAACTTCCATAAGGTATTTCTTTAAAAAAAAAAAAAAAAAAGTTTATTTTAGGTGAAATAATGTATAAAAATGGTGTTATGATGCCAAAAGTTAAGCCATCCCTTCAAGAATGGTGGAATCACTTCAAATACTATACATTCCCCTTACTGCTTTCTATTCTTCACTATGCCACAAATCTTATTTGTCATACACAGATCACTGAACACGGAAGTATTACATTTAATAAATATAATCTTCTCTGGCTGGCATCATGAAACTGCAACAGCGTGAAAAAGAAGATTGTGACTGCAGGCATATGTATAGAATAGCTGTGCCAGCTCTTGAACTTCCGTAGTATCTGCATTCTTTGTGTCCCCTTAAAAAAGTCTCTGCAGCTCTTAAAACACAAATTCAGTGCTTGAGCTCTGAATTTTCAGGAGCACTGAACATGCACACAGAAGCAAATTTCTGGCACTACGCTTAGTGTCTATGACTCAACGCCTGGGCAGGAACATCTCCTAATCATGCTGTGTTCACCTGAGAATCAAGCAATTAACTGTTGACATGTCATACAGCCAATAAATTCACCGACCCTATTTCATACAATAACATTGCAAAGTTATTTTTCTAGAGATTTCTTATTTTAGAACATGTTTAAAAATTTAATTTACTGTGGAGAGAGAAGAGGAAGGAGGTGGAATGTTAGCCATTTGGATGGGTTTGAGATATAAAAATGTGCAACAGCTGCATACAAATATGTAGTGCCTCATTGCAGAGCTCATGGTAAGTTGCTTTTCTCTGTCCATGCCAACATTGACCATACTGACAAAATTTTCACCTACTATGAAACTAGCACTTTAAAGACTTGGTTCCGTAACTAAAAATCTTGTCATTTTCCAAAATGTAAGACATTTTCAGCAATAGTGTGCAAGCTTGCAGAAATGAAACTCTTAGATATCATACATCCATTTATGCATAGTTAAAAATGTTAAGGCAAGGTTCCCCAAAAACATTACGCAGTAAGAGAAAGACTTCTACTCTTTCACTCCTTGTCTTATAAAGGGATTTTAATTAGATTTTGTCATTTTTATATAAATATAAAATAAACTACAAAAAGATTGGTTATGTTCCAATAAGAAGTCCCAACTTTGAAGGAACTTTCCCTAAGAAACTACAGGTGGCCTTTTTCTCCAGTCTTGTGCTTATCAAGTGCTACACTAAGCCATGTATCTTACCTTTACTGCTTTTACTGAAGACACAGCTTCCTGGATTCTGTTCTGGTACTTTGAAACACTTGCACTTTTTAGTTCTTCATGAATGAGAGAAACGGTTAGAAATACAGTTGGTAGTTTGAGTGTTTGCTCTTCTCTGCTCCTGTTTACTAACCCAACCAACAAATCACACTCTTTCCTACACAGTCATCCTGCATGAGAGCCTTGTATCCTCTGACCGTTAACCAAAAATATGGATCTTCAAACACATCTGCCACTGCTGCTGTCCAGTCCATAATTTCAGAGTTCCTCACACCCTTAATAAAAGGATGCTTATAATGTTATTTCTTGTTGCCTTGGTGATGCTATGAATTTACTTTTGTTTCTATAGCACCCAAGAAAGGAATTCTTACATCAGAAATAGATTTTTTATTTTTTTAAATAATTCTGGTGATCTAGGATAAAGACTGCTGTACAGGGAAGAACACAAAAACATTGTTTTGCTGAGATTTGTGTAAGTTTTTATCAGCTATTCCTCTGAGTTGTAAGATCTGAACTTTTCCCCTGAGTTTTAACACCCAAATTCTTCCTCTCCACCCCAACTACGCTAAACTGCACACTCCCTTCTCTTGATCTTTTCCTCTCTGAGAACACTTTTGTAACACTACTGTTTATTTTAAAGCCCCATAAGAACGAGGTGGAGGACAGAGGGGAGACAGACAAAAGCAGAAAGGAACGGTGCTAATGGTTGAAGTAGCTGTCAGCATCCTCAGCGCATGCCCTGGGGTGCACACCAACTTGCTGAAATTAAGAGTGTGTCAGCAAATCGTTGCTTACTCTACAATGCTTCAGCAGTCACTACACCAGCATTCTTCCTTTACTTTTTCTTCCTACACCTGGAAGTAAAGAGTGAACACTGAGCAAGAGCACACTCAAAAAAACCAGCAACTTCTGTAGGTGTCATATCCCCTTAAGCCTTTGCAGACTGAACAAGATGCAAAGATTATGTTGCTCAATCTCCTTGTAACAGGTAAAATATCAGTTGCAATGGTTTTATTTTTGGTTGATCAACTGTCTTCAAAATATTGACCACGTCATTAACAAGCCTGCAGTCCCTGGCTTAAAGAGGCAGGGTTTTGCTTATTTATCAGCTTTCAAAAAGCCCAAAAGACATCTCACACACATTATTATTTTTATTTAACTTGCAACAAGATTCTCCCTTTCTTATCAACTCATACATAAGGCTGGAAGGGGAAAAAATAAGTCCACACAAACAGCTTTACTATCAGTGTAGAGACTACCATCTGTTCTACATCTTTCCTTTAGTAGTTGCAGGTTGTCCAGCCATTTAGTTTTCTTTGGCTGAGACTGCACTTGACTGAAAGCCAGCATGCAGAAATTCATTTTAGGTACAACACAGCAATTAAAACAGCAAAATGACCAAAGGTAAGTGTGGAAGGGAGACTATCCTTTTGGCATCGAGTCTGTATCCACCCCATACAAGTAGGTTGGGGAATCAATTGTACATCTTGTGTTTACTACAACCAGGCAGCAACAAGTGAGAAAATGGTATTTTTGCCCATTTGGGACAAAGATTTTGTGTTTCTCAGTTTTCAGCCATTCCCAGCACAAACTCCTGTGAAAAGCTGCACATGGGGTTTTCAAGGCCACATACAACATACCTTCTTATGTCACAAATTGTTCCCTTTCTCATTTGTAAAATGCCAGCTGACATGCCTTCCCAGACCCTTGACAAAAGCAATAAATCAGTTTTAAATATATTTTAAGCTGTGGTCTACCAAAGCCTGAGGACTTTCTTTTTGCAGACCTTCAAGGCATATTGTAAAGCCAAAGATACTTTTCCTCAAGGAGTGTTTTTGTTCCAGGGGAAAGAACAGCATTCAGCTCTATGAATAGAGTAATTACTACTCTCAACCATATGATATTTACTTTATTCCATATGGTATTTACTTTATTCCATTGTTGTTTTTTTTCTGTAGTGATACTGTGATGGATGAATTGCATAAGCTGAAAAAATAAATATGATGCTTTACAACTAGTTTTCAATGCTCTTGAAGCCAAAGTAACATTCTCTGTCCCAGACCAACTAGTTTTACTGTGGCTTCACTATTACATTTCTATTTATTGATTCAGCATTAGAATAATACATTGGACATCATTTTTTTTGAATGACTTTGGATTTACAGTTTAGAAGGATTGCTCATGGAGAAACACAACCAGAAGAGAGACTAAAGTTAAAATAGAGCCACATACAGAAGCTGGAAACATAGAAGGAACTGTTATGCAGTGAGAAACAGAATAGGAACATATGGTTAACCAATGGAAAAATGAGCAGAGACCTAGTACTTGTGAACACTAAAGGGAGGAAAAAAAAGGCATGATTAGCAAAGAAATATCATACAAATTTATTCTGTAATTTGGATCACACTGTAACTTGACTATTGTGCTGACTGATAAAGGCCATTAGGCAGCAGCCAGTAAATAACATCAGGGTCAGTTAATTAATTAGCATGTATTTAATTCCATTTAGATTTTCTAGAAAAAAATCTTTTTTTTTTCTCAGTTTCTTTTTCCTCTCTTCCATATGCACACACTTTTCTACAGATATAAAACCCTATAGTTGAAGAAAACAGGTGAAAATTTAAGACATGCAGCCACAGTTAGCACATTGAGCCTTGTAATTGGAACAATCAAAACATGGCAGTTTGCTTTCCCAGGGAATTATGCAAGTCACACTTCATTCACTGTGCAGTACACTTGAGATTGATGAGCTTGCCATGACAGTATATAAGCTTTAGAGGTTCCAGTCTCTGCCTCTGCTGCTGACAACTCATCCAAGAGCATAGCACTGTGTATTACTTAATGCAACAAAACAGGAATGGAAGGAACAAAAGAGGAGATTGTCAGTAGGATTACAGAAAAAGGCAGGAATTTTGCATCTCCAAAATAACTTTTGCAAAGGCTGTTAGGTAATTGCTGAAAATTCCTATGTTATTTGCTATTGAAAAGGTGCAAGAAAGCATTCATTAACCAAACTCAATATACAAAATAATTGAAGTAAATTACAGAACCATAGTTGTGTTAATTTCTTTTCATCCATAGAAGAATCTCAAAGTGCTGACTTTTAGTTGAGAAGATCACATCTGTTGTCTGTTATTTTAACTACTTTAATTAAATCTTTGTACCAACCTGCAGATGAAAAGTAAAAAGCAATCATGAAAAAAGAAGATGCTTGTAAAATAGCAACAGTTCTGATCACACTTCTGATCTAGTTCCTGATTAAGGAAATATAAGTGATTACCTGGGACTGCATTGCTACTCGTGGTACTACACAACCAATGAAAATTGTTGTGCTTGGAAAATACAAAAAAACACTTTCAACAGAAGTATTTATGAATGCTGTTATAGGTACGTTCAAAAGTTGCCAGTGTTCCAATTATCTTCTGTGTGTTCCTAGCAATCTAGATAGTAATTTTTTTAATGCAGCAATCAAGATAGTAACAATCACAGTAACCTTTGATTCTATCAGCAGAAAACACAAAAAGGAGAAGTTATTTGTATATAGTTTTACTACCTGAGATTTTTCATCAGTTTGAAGTAATCCCAGAAGGCAGAGGATGGAAGAGAACTGTAAAAGTGACTAAATGCATAAGCAACAGGCATCACTGTTTTCTCCCCTTTACGCCAGTTTAGTTTTGCTTAAACAATGGCAAAATGCATATCATTCAATAATGTAAGAGAGGAGAGAAAAACAAAAAAAAATGGGTTGAATCAAGTTTACATCAGATACCAGTTTTATGATGTTTACATGCCAATAGCTTATGGCAAACAATAGTACCTCTCCTTAGTGACAAACCCGCTAACCTTCACCACAAGGTGGGTACTCACTTAATATAAACATAAATTTCAGCCTTGCAAGACAGAATTTAAAGTATTAAAGGTATTATCTTTTACCTTGAGGAGAATGTTGTTTAAAGAAAATTAAGCAAACATTCAGAGTGAGGAAGGAAAGTGGTACAACACAGACAGCAGAAAAAAACCCGTAGCTGACTCCAAACTCCAGGTTTGGGTGTTTTTTGGTGTTTTAAACTGATTCCGTATGCAAACAGAGTGAATTAGTAGATGACATGTGGAGTGAGATGCCAGAACAGCCTACAAAAATACTTGTGGAAAGGTCCAGCTGCAGCCTATCACTGAGCCATAACACCATGCTCTTTTTCTTATAGTCACCTTCACAGACCCTTCCTCAGGTCTTATGAGAAAACCACACATCCTCTACAAAACATCATTAATCACTGCTTTATTTCATTTCATATCCCATTGTAGCTTCTTTTTTTTCTTTCCTAAAACAAACCCTTCCAGAGACAGAGAAGCTGCCATTTTGAAAGATGGAAACACAGAAAGAAAGAAAAGAAAACAGAAAACCTAATTTGCTCTATCAAGAGAATATCATTAAATAAGAGTATCTGAACTGGGATGATTGCTTTATTTTGAACAGTGCCTCGCAAAACCCCTGAGGCCTGAGCATTTACTGTCTAGATTGTGCTGTTGAGCTGAGCTGGTTTCTCATGAGGAGACTAACAGCTGAAAATTGTTTCTAGAAGGAAGTTTATAGAAGAACCAAGAAAACTTCCAGTATTTTATTTCCTGAAGCAAAGCAACCACAGGAAAGGCCAGAAGTAGATGCTTGTAGATAAATGGCAATTTGATTAATTATTTTTTTCTCACTATCCATGTGTAAAGTCTTCCCCTCCAATTCTATTTCATTTGCTCTTATGTTACCACTCAGATACTACTGTTACTAAGCAATATCTAGGTCTCAGCGTGTGTCATGTAATGCAGATACAGAGCCCTGCTGGGAAATCAATGATATGCAATGTTCTGCCCCAGAAAGAGATGCAAGTTGGCTATTAAGTGACATTATTTGTAAAGCACATGCAGTGAAAAGAATGTAGACAACAAAAGTGTGATAGCCTTTGTTTAAGTTTCAAACTTCATGTGTAGAAAACTCTATTATTTATCTACCTAATGGAAAAATTGGGCAGTATTGCCTCTATGTATTTTCAACAGCTCACTTACATTTTGAAGTCAGTTTTTGCAAGACTCAGTACTTCAAAATCTGTCAGAAAAAAACACAGCATGTATGCTGAAAAAATACCCCATCTCATACAAAATTTGATGTTTCTCTCAATTCCTTAACCAAAAACACTGGGTATGTTAGTTCATTTTTAAAAATCATATTATAACTAGTTGTAACGTGTGTCTATTTTGTTTATAAGGGCAAAGTACCTAAGTGTCAGTTTGATATTCCTGCACTGGCTTTCTTCAGGTAAACCCTAATAAATCTTCTTTCTTTTTTTTTTTTCCCCCTCTCATTTTTATTATATTTTATGTGGAAATGCCCCGATTAGGATGACTTTATATGATCTGGTAAGACAGCCAACAGAAATTGGTTCAGTCAAAACAATGTGCTAAACCAGCAGGAAGGACCATGAAATAACTGTTAATAAGTCTGAATAGCATAGGTGCAAGCGAACAGCTAGGAACCTGGAGCAACTGAGAAGCTCGGAAGTTATACCAGAGAAAGCCTGGTATTCATGAAGGCCACATATCATAGCTGAATTCTGTCAAATTTAAAGAAGTCATTTATTTTTTATTCAGAAAGAGAAAAGGTGAAGCCATTCATAATTGAGCCTGTTGGTACAGAATCCCAAATAAAGGAATGGGAAATGAGTTCAGAAGCAGAGTAAATAGCAATAAGAAAAGGAGATAGATCTGAAAACCAAACAGTTGTCTAAAACGCAGAATCTGAGGCTGCAGTGCTAGCCCATGGAGCAAGTTCAATCCTCCTTTGCTTCTCCATCTCAGGGCTGACAAGGCAGAGGTAGATAACTCACAAACTATCTTACAGAGGCAACAAAATAATAAACTATTTTTGTTAGGATGTACTGAAAGTGTGGTGGGCAGGATCAATTTTCACCAGTTCTATGAAGAGACAAAAGGAAGAAACTGGAAGATTTCTAGTTATTCTGTGTATTTAAATGTGCAAAATACAAATAACTGAAGTGAAGTATAAAAGGACTAACTATACCTCATGGGACAAACATATTTTAGGGTCTCATTTGGTCTTTTGGGAACGTTATTCAAGATCCATCTCCGAAGCAACTGCTGCAAACAACCCAAAAGTTTCATCAAAATATCTAAGAGTCAGATTTTTCTTGTATTTTGAAAAATCAGAATGTTAACATTAACTCAGTCCCAGCTCTGAGAGAACATCAGTTTGTGGCAGTTATATCACATTGTTGCATAGGCTGTGCTAAAGATAATGTTGCTTGTCTCTTTATGTTAACTGTGTTCTCAAACTATATTCAAGATGTATCAAAAGATATATTCTTTGAAACCTGGCAAAGACTCTTTTTCTCTTAGATTGAAAATGAGAGATTGAAATTGTAAACTGATTTAAAATCCACAGGTAGATTGATTTAACTTACAGAAGTATTACTGAGGAAATCAGTATTAATTCAATATAGATACAATAAATAGATTCCAGAAACCAGTTTGCTACATATAATCACTAAAGGAATTGACTGAAAAGCAAAACTTCTCCAGAACTAGGACATTTTCTTCCTTTTTTGAAACCGGATTTTTCGTTTGAATCACATCAAATTAAAAAGGGGTGGGAGGGAAATGGACAAACCACATTTTCCCGGATCCTGCAGTGCTGAGGGAAACAGGAAAGAACTTGAAGATTTAACCATCACTTTCAGGGATGTTACTAGGTTTTCCAGCTACAAGCTACCAGAAGCAACAGCCCAGGGGCAACAGACCATGCAGCATTGTTCATAGGCTGGCATGAGGAGAGTTTGCCATGTTCCACATCAGGTGCTATGTAAGGTAACCAAACTTTCTTCATTGCAAATGCTGTACACTGAGTTGAAAAAAAATTAGCATTTCGTAGAAAAGTTGAATTTGTTATTAGCTCTTTTCAGAACTATATTATTTTATTTTATTTTATTTTTTTCTGAATACAGAAACTGCATGTTTATTTAA
The DNA here is from genome assembly GCA_013399475.1 of Chauna torquata. Lineage (NCBI taxonomy): Eukaryota > Metazoa > Chordata > Aves > Anseriformes > Anhimidae > Chauna > Chauna torquata. Next base: position 9,332 of record VXAL01003238.1, on the reverse strand, counting down.
GGAAACCTCATCATAGGTTTATTCATTAAGAGCTTCCTGATGCATATTCATGGCACACTGTTATTTCTAGACTAGCATGTACATGTGTGCAGATATCATAGAATCATAGAATCATAGAATATTCCGAGTTGGAAGGGACCCACAAGGATCCAACTCCTGGCTTCACACAGGTCTACCCAAAAATTCAGACCAGATGTCTGAGAGCATAGTCCAAACGCTTCTTAAACTCCAACAGGCTCGGTGACATGTATGTATATACAGGTACAAGATGATATATATTACGTGTGTTACAAAGAAATGAAGTATACAGCATATAAGAAAAAAGCTCATTTTGCACATATAATCACAGCTCTTTCTGAAGCCACTGCTAAAGGAACACAATATAAATTGTAAAATCTTCAGTAACAAGAGAGCAGTGTAATAGTTCAGGGATAGTTTTAATTCTGAAATTTACTGCTCTTGTCAGCCTACTCAGAAATTTAAATAGTGCTTAACTGTTTCACACATTCTGTTTCAAATTCTTCATATCTCCTGTTACTCCTCACGGCCAAAGAACAGTAATCCTTGCTACAGAATTATCTATATTTTTCCACAACAACTTGCAGTAAAACATTTCCATGTTCTACAAAAATTTCTGGCAAATTATTCTGCCACCAATTACTATATTTGTTCCCCTAGAAACATCTTCCATGTAACTGCTTCTTACCAGTCTAAACCCAAGCAGTAACATCATATGTAGACAATTGCATATTCTTATTAAAACTATATAATATTTATATTGCAGGCATGCCAAGACTCTCATCATCCTGGAGAATCAATTGTTCTATCCATTGTAGGAATTCTGACAGACACAGATATTGACCATTAACAAACTGCAATGACAAAAGGTGATAGGTAGAGAAGGAATTGAACTACACAATATTGCATTTCCCTCCATATATATACACTGTGCACCAGTCACACGCTCATTCCCCTCATGGACCCTTCACTCTATCAGCATCAGTCGGCCTTCTACTAAGCATCATTTCAAAATTTGGTCTGAAAGCAGGGTTCAAAGGATGAGGCGATCATGAACTGAAGCACCTGAAGGATCACCTTCATATTTAAACAACTGAAAAGAGTATGAAGACACTGAGTAATGGATTAGAAAGATAAGCAAGTAGATAAAGAAGTGAAAAAATAGGAAGAGACCATGTTGTTCAAATCTCTAATGTTACTGTGCTTTATTTACAATATCTACCACCTTCATGCTTATCCTCTACTCCTCCCCTGACCACCAGCCTTCTTCATTACAAAGTGCAATGGGTAAAGTCCTGTCCTTTATAGTCTTTTTCACTCTAATTGATTTGCTCCAGGCCCTCAAGCATTTCAGTTACCAATCTATTGCTTCATTTTCCAATATATTCCTCTGTATTACTTTTAACTGTATGCTCTTTGAGGCAAGTACTCTATCACGGTACTACAGTAGGATCCTCAGGTTCATTTATGTTCAACCTTGTAGTAATTACAAAGGTAAGAGCAGTTTCTCTCAAACAGCAAAAGCAAGAGGGCTGGAGCTGTTTTCAGAGAACGAGAACTGTTTTTGGCCAATCAGTAGGCAGTAACACACAAAAGTAGGTGTAATTCTGATACAAATGGCTGATACCCGTCAGCCCTTCCCACAGAACAGGGCCTGCGTGATCCACTGTGCCTCCCAGAGGTGGCCTGAATTCCAGCACTGGATGGAAAGATTCAGAAGTATAAAAGTAATCTGTATTGCTAGGAAGATACAGTGTCATGTGTAGATGATTGTCCTTCAGGAGAGAAAGAACTAGGATGGCAGTGACACAAATGTGCAAGAACTCCAAAAACGGTTTGCTTGTACAGCTGAACTGTCAAATTCTCTGTTGGACCTACTCAAACCATGAAGAGATATTTTCTATTGACATAGTTTAAACTAAATAATGTTACTAGCCCATGGATTATTTTTTAGATCTGCATAACCACGGATGACATTTGAGTTATAGGTTAGGCTTGTTACGTCAGTTAACATATAGGTGGGAGTGTTTGCATGTTCCAAACAGTGCAGTTATAAGATGCAAACTTCTAAGTATTGCCCAAGACTGTGATAAGGAAGTAAGAAGACTTGCTTCAAAAAGGATAGAACTTACTTAAGAAGGTCGGAAGGAGCTGAACCAGGAGATGAAACACAAGAAGAGAGAGAATGATGACACAAGTGTGTGTATTGGTGTCAGAAATATCACAGGCAAAAGGAAGAAAAGCATGCAGAACAGATATTAGATCTGATCAGAATGGGATAACTGGAAACGTTAGTCGGAACATCCATGAAAGATTGGAGAAGGTGGAAGACAGAAAGGAAGAAATCCAGAATGAGTGGGAGGAGAGAAACACATTTGCAATTGCTTTTTCAGGAATACACTAGCATATTCCTGCTATAGAACTTTTTCTTTGTCTCCAAATGCCAATCCCACTGTTAAAAGGAAGTCAAATGTACCCATCATTGCAGTAAATGCATCCAAAACTACTCAATTTCATCAATAGTAATTGACTATTGAAGGAATTAATTTATTTGGAGCCAAATCCAATTCTTTCTCAGACTGCACTCTCACCATGGACATAAATTATTAACCCCTGTAGAAAAAATGTTAGAAAACATGCAGAAAAGGTTAAAGTTGCTTGAGGTATTACTTATTCTCTCTTCAAGCATTTCCTGTGCCTCTGCTGCAGCTGTGCTTAAGGTAACCTGCTGCTTAAAATGTCTATTCTGCCACTCGACCACAGTAACTGACATTAAGGGAAACACAGCAGCACTCAGTGGGCTTCAATTCGCCCTTTAGCAATGTCCTACCTTTGCCTTTTCTATCCTTTGTTTCTTTTGCAAACACAGTATTATGGATGGAGGGGTGGAAGAAGGCAAAGAATACCTAATGTAATTGCTTCCCATTAATAAAGAATGGTCAGTCCATGCAATCTCCTTCTACATATCCTTCTATCAGCTAACAAATGGACCTAACTGTTGGCAATGACAGAAAAATCAATTTATTTGGAAGTAATGCAAATTTACTATGAAAAAAATGCTTCTAGAACACTCCAAGCTTCTCCCATTTCTGTTGATGAATTGGTTACTTAGAACTATGTCCTAAAGCATGATTCCTCTCTGACAGAACTGTGCTGTGACAAGAAAAGGCTAGGGACTGAATTTATTTGCAGTTCCTTCACACTTGCCATGGAGCACTACATCACTCTGCTCTTTGTTGTGGAGTGTCTTACCCTGTCGCTGAATAGCTCTTCTGTCTGGTGAGCAGAAGAGCAACAAGAGGACATTCCCACTCCTTGACCATTTGGTTACACGGGGAGTGGCAGACAAAGAGCCCCTTGGTCTTGTCATCTCTGGGAGTCATAATCTAAGCAGAAATGAGCACAGGAACAAAGGAAGTTTTTAACTTCCTCTTCACTTCCCTGCACCCTAGCAAGGGTTACGACAATCTAGCCCTAACTACTTTGGATGAAAACATCTCAGTAAGTCAGTTGTTTGCAAATAGCTCTCTGCGTTCCTTTACATTTCATCTCTGTGGGTGCTCCATGTCTGCTTTGCATTCGGATGAGAGATTTTTTCCTCAATGTCTGCACACAGCTAAATTCTCAGAAGCTTTGCTGCAGTATCTCTGAGCATTCTCCTTTAAGGTCCAGCATTTTTTGATCCCATCAGTAGTCACAACTTTGCTTTTAAAGTTTTGATCACAAAATGAGATAGCCATTTTGTCTCCTGCTGGTGATCTGTAGTTTGTTCAGAATTCAACTAACAGTTGTTGAAAATACACCTTCTATGAGACATATGTTTATGAATTCAAAACTGTCTCAGATTTCTAGGCTTTTACAGATATTCTTAAGTCGGAAGGCTGAACAAACATTGTTGAAGCACACATCAGCCTTTGTTCTTTACAATAGCATAAAATGCTCTAATTTTGTTTTCTGCTCCTACCTCCACCCCCTCTTTTTTTTCGTTGAAGCTGTTGAAATTCTACAGCTTAAGCAGGCCCAGTTGCTAAACATATCCTCTTGGTTGGTTCATTTTCTTGCAATATAGCTACTTTGTGATTTCACCAGAATTGACTTGCTTCTGACACAATGTTCCAAGACGAACACCCACACAGTGTAACATTCAGACTTTATTCTTTCCTCTGCATGTACTACCACTCTCATCACCTGAAAGTAGACTCTTACCTCCTTCAGCTGACCTGATATGCCTCCACTAGGCTGCCTTAGAAATCTAGCTATTATAATAGTCTATTGAAAAATCATTTATTACTGATGGTGTGTGAATAGTCAGCAAAGCTATGCCAATTTAACTGAAGACAGGCTGAAAGTTTGGTTTAAAAAATTAATAAATAATGCATTTCATTATATTTTTTGATAAAGAACAAATTATGCTGAAATTCATAAAGCTATCTGGATCTGCCTACACTGTAGAAACACATTGGGTTGTCCATCCAGTTGTGAAAATAATAAGAAGCCCTTCCAAAACACAGGGAATTACATTTAGTACTTCATTATAAACAAATCTAAAAAAGAAAAAAAATCTCTTTTCATAGCTGATCAGTGCTAATTGAAATCTCAATCCTCTACTAGAGGTAACTTTGTCAGGAAAAAAGAAAACCAAATTAGAGAGAATTGGGGGAAAAACTATGTCTAGCTGCATTTTCAGAAATACCAGATGGTAAATCATGGAAGTTAAGGTAATAAAACACCTAGAATATTCTGAGCAGTTCAAGACACCAGAAAAATAGAAATTTCAGAAAAGGAGGAATTTATTTATGACATAACCATTTAAAGAAACAAAAAGCTACCTAAGGAAACTGGCTAAGAGTTCAGTTCATAGATTGAAAGGATATAAATGCAGACATCCTCACTGCATACTGTGAGCAAGAGCAAAAGAGAGAGCTGACTAATATATAAATCCTTACTACAAAACACAGTTAAATGCAACTCCATAGGCTACCAATGGAAGAATGAGTAGGAATACTGTGCAAACCAGCCAGGCAGAGGGCGGCAGACTAGCAAGATTACACATATTGTGCTGTCTGAGGACATGAAGCACAAGCAATGGAATAAAAATCTATTAGAGAAAAATCAAAAATAAATACTAACAACATAATACTAACAAGATATTTTCAATGACTAGATTGCTTGCAAAGAGTTTTTTTATACAGCATCAAACCTCCAAGTTACAGCAGCACTTGACAATATTGGCAGGTTTTCTGATTAAAAAAATAGTTATAATATTAACAATGTCTTTTCTCTCTGCAGTTTGTATTATTCTGCACTGCTAAACTAAGCTTCAGCTGGTTCATGACACACAAAGTTAGCTCTACATTTCATGAAAAAAAAACAAAACATTTGCATACATCTGCAGGTTTATCTTCCATAATAGAGAAATTATGCTCAGTGACATCTGAAACCACTGAACAAAAACTTTGATTGCCATNTTCTTATTTTTCTGAAGATTATTAAGTTCACTGACGAAATTTTTCCTTAATTCATTAGAAGGTCTTACGAAGATTAGGAATTCAAAAGATGTGATACCACCATCATATAATATAAAATCTTTGGCTGTACTCAACAAGTCTAACAAGACACTTTTCTTCACTTTTGTTCTAAGAACACCACTATCCCCCTATACAAGTAGTGAAGGAATTATTTAAACAGCACACTACCACATGACTTAAAATAATTTCTTAGGAATTATGTATTTTCCAACTTAAAAAGAAAAAAAAATAGGAAGTATTTTATATGCCTAGTTTAAAGGAAAACTTTAAGATGGCTAAGATTACACTCATACAGCAAGATGTACCAGGATTTAACAGTAAGGTCAAGAAAAATCTCTTTCAGGGCCTGTTTTGATATATTTATTGACTTTTAGAAGTAAATTGCACAAAATCTATGCTAAGAAGTTTGTACTAAACTATTAAGATCTTTAAATTAATAGATACTTGCACAAAAAACAATCATTTAACTTAACTGAAACAATGCTGGTCTTTCACCAAAATGTAACCAAATCTCATTAGCCCAACTAACAAGACAGTTTTATGCTTTGCAGTCTTTTAAAATTTTTTTGGACAGCTTCATACTTTGCATACTTACTCAGCAGACCAAACAACAGCAATAGTGAAGCTTTATTAAGCACTCTAAATACCTGTCTTCAGTTTATTGAAATATATCAGGCTATTAATTTGATCCACGTATCGAACGGTGGTACCATTTAGCATAGGTCTGTCACTTTCTTCTATGGCTATACTTACATACACTGATGGCACATAGGGCAAAGTTACAGGAAAGAGAAAGTTATCTACACAAAGACATTTTTTTTTTTTTGTAAAGAAATTATTAAGAATAAGCCAAAAAGAGCAACCGCTCTTAGTAGAGAGAAGATCAATCAGATACAGCTGCAGGATTCAGGAAGCTCCACACCAGACCTGGTCAGAGATATCTGCACTGCTTTCCCACAGCTGAGAGAAAAGGGATATACTTGAGCAATTCTGGATAAAGTTGACTATGCTCATCCTCTTGGTCCAAGAACTAACCCCTCTGGATTAGGAAGGGGAGACAGCAAAGGGGAGAAGGAAGCAGACATATTAAGGCAACAAAGCAGAGGCAGCAGTCCCTATGTCATTACAGGTTGAGATGGAAGAGGCTCAAAAGAGAATTGAAAAGCTGGATCCAGTAAGATCTGGAATATTTCTCAAGAGCACTTTGTTTACATACAAGCCCTCAGAAAACAAAAAACTGTATCTATAGCCTCTGTCCTTGTAGATGCAGCATCTGGCACACACTAACTTTTCTTTCCTATTACCATTTAACAAAGCACTTAAATAAAACGTCCTTGGCTATTAGGAGAAGGGGTATATTCAACAGGTTAAACGTAGCAGTAGCATGACAGAACATAATATTTAGTTCTTGTCTGTGCCTGCAAGGTAGATTCATCAGTATATAATACCACACACAAATGTTGTTCCACGAGCGTCTGGAAGACAGAAAAGGCTACAGAAGCATCCAAACTTCTCTATTTCAACACTACTCTTGGATATTGGGATAGATATACATAGGACAAAATCACCACAAAGACCACAGAACAAACACAATTAAGCTTCATTCAAATCTAGGCACATATTACTAGCATATTGTCTCATTGTTCACCTGGAACACTGTCAACATTTCTACAATGCATTATAAAACTGAGAGCATTCCTTGATATCAACGTCAGTGCAGGGGCATATACTTATGACTGAGTATGTTATATGTACTCAGTAAGCAGTATGTAAGATTACATTTCAACAGATGCTCAAGAAAAATCTCACTTTTAATTACTTGGTGTAAAATACATTCAGAGAAATGCATGTCTCAGTTCCAAAAAAATCACCCCAAAACACACTGTTACTCAATAATCTTATCTCTGTGTGTGCGCATCATATACATATTTATTCAGTATACAGATACAAGAACAGGGTAAGACTAACAAAGATCTTAGCAAAATTGTTATCCTACTCAGAAAGTGGTATTTGAAAGGCTAACTTAAAACATAGCTAGTATGGACGAATACTGATAATAATAATAGAAGCAAGGAAAAGAAAACCACCTACTTACACTTTTACTCCTCCCATGGAGAGTACAAGTATTCTTGTTCATGGTGACTGACTAAATCAGAAGTGTTCTGCAAGTTTCAGAGGAGATGTTTTCTCTCTTGGCTATTCAAATACCAGCTGTTATACTGAAAGCAAATTAATTTATCCAGTTAGTATCAAGGTCTTCGCAAGTTGTACAATATCCAAGCATAACCTGCTGCTTCACAGTACATATAAGTTGCAAACAATCCTAAGATCCAATAAAGCAGATGTTTCACACACCACTAAACCACACAAGACATGCAGTTACACTGAACCATTCAACAAGCATATCCATGAACAGAGCAATAACATTCAGTCAATAACAAATGCAGACTAACCCCAGAAAATTACAGAAGATTACAGACTTCTGAGGCAGGGACTTTTGCCACAGATAATTAACTAGATATTGGTAATATGGTATGAAATAATGAAATAAGCCTTATTAGGTGTTTTTAGCTAGTTTCTCAGTCTGAGGGGAATCTGTTAACTTACATATTATTCAGACCAGCAAATACATGCTAAATCCAAGGGAAGAAGGTTAGCCGGAGTAATTTTCAAGTCCAGGTGCCTAAGGATGCTTAAACCATCAGTTGGGTACTTTCATATAGGTGACAGAGTTTGACAAATTGGCCTTTGTATTACAATAATAACTAAGCATAAGCCCTAGCAACTGGTAATGACATGGCACAGCAGCTTTGAAAAGCAGTGTTTATCAGCCCCTGGGTAAGTGCACAGCAGTCATCATGGAAGAGTAGAGTTAAAGGGAAATTCGTATGCTCTAGGATGAGGCAGTTGAAAGCTTTATATTCTCTTTTGGGTCAGGTATATCTCTGCACACATTTTTTCCTTCCTCTGTCAGCTGAAGATGAGATAAAGTGCAATTTCTGACCAACAGAGCTGTTCTAGCAAAATCTCCTAATGTAGATTCAATCATACCAGCAAAATTACAGGTATGGCTTATTTTCCTCATGGGCAGGCACATCACTGATACAACTCATATGGCTACAAGAAATATTTTGCTAGGTTAGACTTCATCCACACTAGCATAGTTTTGCTAGCATAACTTACTGTTTTAAAATGACTAAGTTTTTGAGACCCTCTGAAGCCCACTTCCACAACAACAGAATATTAACTCTTCAGTGCCAGTGCGATACTAAAAGCCAAATACTTTAATGCAGATATACACACATATAGGCGTAGTTTCCCTCCCGCATAGGAGAACATCACAACTCGTAACAGATCAAAAAATCTGGCTTTCCTTCTTAAGAAATCCACTCATCTCAGTACATAAGCAGGTCTCCAGCACTCTACTTGATCTTTTGCTTTGTTTTCTAAAACTCCGCCACTTCCTTTAGATAAATAATAAATATGTCTTGATTATTAATGTATTTAATTATTTATAGGCAGCATCCAGTTACAGCGAAGCAAAGCCAACTGTGAAGGAAACTGCTAATATTTTTTCATATTTAAGTATATATACACACACTGTTGGCAGTTTTACAACAACAAACTACAGCATCTAATTTTCAATTAAGGATATTAATCCACTGAAAAAAAGCAAAAAGCAATATATGTATTGGATCTGCACATAAGTGATAAAGACTGTATGTGAAAAATCCTAAAAAAAAAAATCACATCAGTAGATTTGGGAGCAGACAGGAGGTGATTAGT
>VXAL01003236.1:0-17085 GCA_013399475.1 Chauna torquata | reverse complement strand
CCTGCCGGCCACGCCGGGGCCTGGGCCGGGGCCTGCCCGCTCCCTCCGGCCCCAGGCCCGGTAACCCCGGGGAGCGCCAGCCCCTCTCCTCCCGCTGCACACGGGCTGCAGCGGTGCTGGCTGCCCTGTCCACCCCGCGCTGCTGCGGGGGCTCGCCCGCAGGCCTGTCCGCAGAGGCCCCGCACAGCCAGGCTGGTGGGTGTTAATTATAATCCCGGTGAAATGCAGCCAGGCTGACCTAAGGCTCTGTGTGGGGCAGTCTCTTGTAAAGCAGCGCAGCCAGGGGCCCGTCTCTAATTAAATGATGAATGGTAACTAGTTCATTAGCTGCTGACCTTGCACATGGCAGAGGAAGGTGCTCGCCTGTCCCGTGGGCACATGAGGTCTCTGCTCCGTTCTGCCTGCGAGGCTCTGGTGCTAACAGACGGGCAGGTAGACCTGGGCGCTCTGCCCGCTGAGCCAACCGGCCGGCGTTTGGCACCCCACAGGTCCCCCGTCTCTGGCCGAGTACAGCAGTGGGAGCAGCACCTCGGGGGGCTGGGGGTGCACGGAGGGTTTCTGCCATGTGAAGGTTTAGTCGCCTTTGGTAAAGTGACGCCCCACGTGGAGCTGGATTTGCAGACAAATCCAAGCACAGTGAGGTAGCTGGTCGACTTTCTTTGCTCTTTATTGCACACAGTAATTTCCTGTTTGCTTCAAAAGCTATTTTTGCTAAGGAGAAAAAAAAATCAAACATTTATAACAATTCTGTCTATTCTTTAGCAGGAGAAAACAAAGATCAGAACAAGCCTAGCAGAGGTCAGCAGCTAATTCTGTTATTTAGCCAACGTGCTTTCCTCAGACAATGCAGCCCTCCTGCAGCAGGCTGGTTAATCTGCTTACTCAGCCGGTCCTTTAAGCCCAGGAAAACAAAAGCTCGTGTTCCTTAAGTGGTCAGCTCCCAGGAGTCAGCCCCCACATCACAGCATGTGAAAACAGAGTACATTCTGGGCCTGGCTATTTGCTTTCTTTTTCTTTCTTTCTTTCTTTCTTTCTTTTTTTTTTTTTCTATTCGCCTTTCTGAGGTACCTTTCCAAAGCTTTTGCTAGCTTTCTCCATAAGCAGGAGAGGATAGAAATATCCACTGAGGATATTTATATATACATGCACATAATGTGGTAGATGAGAAGGAATATCGTGGTCTTGGGAGCTGGGGGAGGTTCTGAAAAAGCAGACGGTGTCCAGGAGAAGTCTGGAGGGGGTGACCTCTGCACAGTGATGCTTGCCGGACCATGCCTAGCGGAGGTTTTTCAGGGCACCCCATCGGCATCTCTGAACCCTCTGTTCACCAGGCTGCCTATGAAAGTCTCAGAGTGGCAAAACTGCCAGGACCCACTCACGGCCAGGCATGCACAGCCCAGAAGCCAGCCCCCCCCTCCGAGCTAGCCGAGGAGACAAAGCAAAGCTTTAACGGGCTCCTCGCATTTGGCAGCGAGGGCTTAGCTGGGCTTCAGGAGGATGAAGCTTCTGCATGGGCAGTGACCGCACAAACACAGCAGACCTGTCTGCAGAGCCTGGTCTCCACCAGGACCCCATGGCAAGAGCAAGGGCACCCTGGCCTTCCCAAGCCCTTCTTCGTGGCCCATCTCCCAAGTGCTGCCCGCAGGCTCAGGACTACCTTTAGTTTGATGACCGCACCAGCTCCACTTGTGCCACCTCCCCAGAGCGTCCTCAGCTCCCTCCCTCTCCAGCTAACCCAATGCAGGTTTCATTTACCTTCAGGGCAGCCTGGCTGTGTGGCACTGGATGCCAGGAGAAGATGAGGTGAGAGGAGCCTTTGTGGCTTCTTCAGGGATCTTTGTCCCCTGCGGCTGTGAGGAATAGCTCTGTGGGGAAGATCGCAACTGTAGGATCTGGGGTACTCGTGAAATCAAAGTCCCCATGTGTCAGCATCCATCCTGGCTGTTTTTCAAGGGTCCCCGGGAGCAGCAGCCTGGCCACGCAGTCCTCCAGGGCAAAGATTCCCCCAGCCGCGTCTGCTCCTCCAGGCAAAAACAGAGAAATCTGAACCACGAAGAGGGGTGTGGATCACCCCACCCAGCTCCTGCTGGCCCGAAGATCCCACTGATCTCGTCTGTCCTCAGCCCGTCCACGTTGCAGCTTGCTCCCCTGCACACCCGGGATGCGGGGACAGCCTCCTGGCCAGCCTGGCAGGTGACACAGCCACTGGAGAGGGAAGCTCTCTGCCCACAGACGGCGAGGAGACATGGACGAACCGAGGAGCTGGCTCGACACGCACCGGAGGGGTGCAGCGCGAAGCACAAAGACAGCGGCTCTCCCGTCCTGGCTGCTCTGCCCTGGAACGCAGCATGGGAACCACTGCCCAGTGCAAATCTGTTCCTCATTATCCTCCCCGGCTGCTGACTGATGCCGGCTCAGTCACCGACGACGTGCCTTGCGGCCCTGGACGGCTCACGTCCGTCAGCTGAGCGAGTGCATGGGGCAGATTGGGGCCGGGGCTCGCACCCACCCCTCCGGAGGTAAATCAGGAGTGACAATCAATTGCTGTGTCCACCGACAGGCAGAGGAGGCTTCCAGCAAAGGCAAGGAGCAGGGATGGCTATGGGAGAAAGGGGTTGCAACGGTGACACTGGGGCAGAAGGATGCCCTGAGCCTCATCCCAGATGGTGGCTGGTGGCCACAGGGAGATGGTGAGTTGCCACGGTGCTGCCCCCATCAGGTCATTCACAGGTTTAGGCACCAGGAGCTTGGTAGATCTACATGGTGGTAGATCTGACACTGAAGCCTGTCTGGCATAGGTCCTTGTGTGGACATGGGAAGCTCAAAAGGATTGGGATGGGCTCTTCATGGAGCGGTAGCTTCTCCTTCATGCCCTTTGTCCCTCCTAAACTGGCCTCCAAGCAGTGAGGATCACAGGGTCACGCTGGACCTGCTGCTTGTTCTGAAGAGAAGACGGTGTTAGGAGGTGGCACTGCAACCCTGTGGACAGAAGGCAGATACCGGATCGTACATGCAGATAGCTTGGCCCAAAGAGGCCAAAGGGGAAGCCAGCTCCTTCCCATCTGCAAGGGCATTCAGCTGTAGGGGCATCAGCTGGATTTAGTGCCAAGCAATCCTGCAGAGCAGAGGCAGCAGCTGGGGATCCTGTGCTGTGAATTGCACGTCCCACCGCCTGGTAGAAACCCATTTTGTGAGCTTTAGAACAAAAGAAACCTCATCATCATCCCCATCAATGTCCCGTAGCACCCTGTCACAGTGCCTGGGCCCATCCTGGCTGCTCAGCTGACCAGGAGGCCAAGAGCTGGGTGCATGGACAGACAGACGCTCCTTTCTGTGAGCAGAAAGGAGCAAAGAATAGGCTGATGTGTCTCCAAAATATGTGTACCCAGGTATGATCAGACTGAACACCTCTCCTGAATTCTCCTGCATTTGCCTTCCCGCTGTTCTCACGTCCACATGGCCGAAGCCTCTGCCATGATTTGTGCTTGCTGGAAAGCCTGGGGCAAAGTGGGAGGTGAGAAGCTGGATGCCCAGTCAGCAGCTTCCCACCACTCGTGCCTGCATAGGCCATCGTGAAAACATCACACGAGGGAGTCAGAAGTGCTCCAGGGATGGAGCACAATGAAGAATCATGCGAGGCAGCCTGTGAGTCAACAGCACTCTTGCTGCAACGGAGTACGTCAAGTTAGCAGTTCAGGGAAGTGATTATTCCCCTCGATTTGGTGCCTGTGAGACACAGCTGGATGCTAGCTGCAGTTCAGGGCTCCCCAGAACAAGATATGTATCAGCTCTATCTATATGTAAAGCTTACCTGATGCTCCAACACGCACTGCGCGGTGGCAAGGTTGTGATTTTGAGATGACTGCGCAAAGCTGCTGCTTGGCTGACTTGGGAGATAGCCAACGCCGATCCACCACCCGCAGCTTGGCTCTTCCATCCGGCTGATGCCCCGTTACCAGCACTGCCTTCCACCCTCTGCTGACTTCACAAGTTCTGGTACCACGAAGAAACTGGAGGAGCCGAGCATTGGAGAAAGTAAATCATTGTGGAAAAAATGTGCAGATCTGATGGCAGAGCAAGGAGAAGCTTGTGTGCAAAATGGTCTGCAATAGTCAGACAGCTCCAGGATGGGGTTGCTTATAATAACAGTCGGAGGGTTGTATGTTCTGGGATACAGTCTGACAAGCAGCTAATTTGTTGTGCCTTACTCCATCCTGGAGAAGCAGAGGTTTGGGCACATGTGCTCGCGGTTTGGCCTGGTTCTCGTGTTTTTCCACTGAAGCGCTTTGGTATTTTTAGGCTGAAAGAGATGGATCTGTGCTGTGCTCGAAGGAGCAGAGCAGCCCTGTGCAGGCAGCAAAGGGAAATACAGAGATTGGAGCACGAGAATAAATACTGACAAAACCCTGTGGGTGCAGTAGGAGCCACCATCCCTGGAAGGCGACCAAGTGGTCACAGTGTGGCTGTAGTTGAAGGTGGGGAGAGGGCTCCGAGCTCACCGGCTGCTGGCCTTTCCTTTGGAAGTGCAGCCAGCAGATGGAGGGAGGGTGGAAGCCAGCACACACACACACACACACACACACATCCAGCAACTCGGGCTGGGCTGGAGGGAAGGTTTCTCAGGGCTGCATGTGAGGCACCGATTCAAGCTTGAAAGGTTCCTGTGATCCGGAATACCCTGAAACGGACCCATTTGAAAACCATTTTTTTGGCAAATGCAGAGGAAGCACGGTCATAGGAAGATCTGGGCTCCCTGTGCTGGAAGGACCGGTGGGAGTGTGGCACGGAGGTGACCCAGGGGCACCATGCTGCCTGCTGGCCTCTTGCTGGTGGCTCCCCAAGACATGGCCCAGCGACGGCTGCAGGGAAGCTTCTGTTTGAAACAAGTTTCACGTTTTCTGCAAACGTTACCAAAACTAGCAAAGCCAGTTAGGCATATCAAATCGGCGAGGTGGGCTGTGGTCTTGGTGGAGAAGTGCAGAGAGCATAGGGATGTGGTGATGTGAGGGAGAACCAAACCAGGAGCTGCAGGAGGCAAGATGTGCAGAGGTTCCCAGACAACAGTGAGTCCAGACTGGGGCACCTGCTCCAACTCCGATTTATTGAACATTACAAAATACTCTGCATATATTTTCACATTAAAACAATATTCTTGCAAATAAGATATTACGTCTTGAGTCGTTTGTGGTGCCCATGGCTACATAAAACACTGACCCAGCTAGAGATTTAGTATGGCCCAATATCAGAAATCAAAACCGGAATAAGGCATACAAGAAATGCAAAACTATATAAAAACCTTTTAAAAACCTCATGCTCCAGCTGGTAGGACAGGTACAGAGCAGCATGGCCTTCGCTGAGCCTTGCTAGCAGTACCGGGGGTACCACCATCTTGCCTGCCCCATGTTGGGCTCATTCACCCAGTGCATCTAAACGTCCCCCTTGGCACCTGCTGTCTCGGCACCCCCAGGTAGCTGGAACAGGCAGTTACTTGCTTTTGGGTGTTAACAGCCCAAAGCACCATTCTTCCCAAAGAGGAGCATCCCCAACCCTCCCATGTTGCCTGGACCATGAGGTCTCCTGTGTCCAGCTGCCATGCTGAGCTCCGAGCAGTTCCTGGGGAGCGATTCTTGTCCCTTGGGGGTCACACCAGGAATGGTTCACTGCATGGGCCGCCTGATCCCACCTCTCTCTCAGGAGGGACCTGGGGTGGCTGGGAGGCAGGCGGTGGGGACAGACCTTTGAAGATGCACTCAGCTCTCACCCATCTCCGCTGCTCCTGACGTACATTCACACCCGCTGCTCTCCCCCTCATGCCACAACCAGCCCTCCCAGCTGACCAGCCCCAGGCAACTGGAGGAAGTGGGATGCAGGCAGGATGAACGCTGAGGATGCTGTGCAGGGCCACCGCCTCCTGGCAAAGCCAGAAAGCTGAACACCGCAGCTATGGGGAGCACATCCAGATGAGAGGTGTGAGGCTGGCACAGCCAGTTGGGTGCTGGAAGAGTCCCTGTGCGTATGCAGCCTGGCTCCTGGCAGAGCCGAACCCCAGGAGCGCTGCTCCTAGTCCTGAGAAGGTCACAGCTTTGCCTCTGTGGTGCTTCCAAAACCCAGGGGACACAGTTGCCGTGGAAAGGAGCCGATCTGTGGTCTCCCAGCTGAGGTCCAAATGTGCTCTGAGCAACCGGCCGCCTGGAAGCCAATGGCTCGGTGCTGGGTGTGGAAGGGCTGTCTCTCGTGCACCAGCCTCCTACAAACAGCCAGGCTCACGCGCTCACACCCACGGGCAGCCCGTCAGCCAGGACCCCCAAACCTCAAGATGGCACAGCCACAATGGCATCGAGTTCGGCTGGGATCCCACCTCTAGGAGGAACATCTCTGGCCTCCCAGCACTGTGAAGATGTGAGAGGAAGACCAGAGAGGAAGAGGGAAGTTTGGGGTCCGTGCCTCCCTGGGTGGATGGGGGCTGGTACCTGCTATTGCAGCTTCAAGCCCATTTCTCTACCAGCCTTGCATCAGTAGGCGTGTGGGCAAAGCCCACCCTGCAGTGCAGCTCCAGGAGGAGTACCAGGCTCTCCGGCCGCTCCTGGAGTTTAAGGAGACAACACAAGCTTCACAAAGCGAGATGGCAGAGTGGTCAGCAGGTCGCGGCCTGTCTACAGCCCCTGCCCCGTCTGTGGTGTGGCTCAGATGTGGCTCGCTCTGCTGAACATGAGCCGCCGGGGCTCGGCGGAGGGCAGCACCCTGCCCTGCTCCTCCGTGGCCATCAAAGGCTGCAGCTCCTGCTGCTCCACGCCATCCGGGCTGCTGTCGCTCTGCGACCTGCCGCTCCTAGAGACGTGGCTGGGGAACTGGAAGCAGGAGATCTGCTCCGGCATCGCCTGGCTCGCGGAGTGGGGTTGCTCCTCCAGCACAGGGCAGGCGAATCTCCTGTGCTGCGGTCCCGTCTCGATGCCTGGTGGGGAGGCGATGCTCTCCAGGGAGGAGATGCTTTGGTTCCACGCTTTCTGCATATCCACCGGCACGATTTTGGTGGTCTCCGAGGAGACGTAAACAGCCAGGTCAGCCTGGTCTCCTTTCCACGGCAGCTCCTTCTCTGCCAAGGTGGGCGATGGTGGGATGATGCAGGGGCTGGGGCAGATGTCCAGGCTGCCTGGGGACGCGGAAGGAAGGACAGAGGGGGATATTGCATGGCTCCTGCCCTCTCCCCAAGCTCCACAAACAACCACCACTACCGAACAGGGAGCCTTTCCAGCTGGCCCAGGGGTGCAGGAGCCACCAGGGAGGCTCTGCTGTGCCTCCAGGGCCACAGAGAAGAGCAATTCTCCTATTCATGCTCCGCTGACTTTGCCCAGCCCAAGTCAACTTTGCTCCACAGGCGCAGGAAGGACAAGCTAGCCAAGTGGCTGCCCTGCCTGGCGTGGGAGTGCCGGTGCCTACCAGGGGTCGCCTTTCCCTGCAGGACCTCATCGGTGGCTCGAGCGATGAACACGATCCCTTCATCATCCTCTCTCTCCGTCTCCGAGCTATCGCTGTCCTCCTCATCGGAGCTGACCATCACCAGCACAGGAGCTGCAGCCAGACAGAGGGATGCATGGAGGACGGGGCACCCTGCGAGCTGACCCCCTGCACCCATGAGAGAAGGACCTGGTGCCAGCACAACCCCGGCACTGCCGTGCCACTGAGCTAGCAGTGGGCAAGCACAGCGCGCTGCTGCCATCCCACCCCAGCAGGACCCCCTGCAGGACCTGCGCCCCTCGCCTGCCACCAGCCTTACCCGCCTCCTGCCAGGGGACATTTCTGTGCGTCCTCCCGTTGGGTGCGTCGCTGGTCAGAGAGATGTTCTTCTGCGGAGGAAGAGGGACCTGGCTGGGATTTGTCCTGTGCAAACCCCAACACCATCCCTAGGTGGCCCGGAGCATGCTTGGAGAGGAAACTTGCAGCTCCTCCAGGGCTCAGGACTGCCCAGGGCAGACACGTGGCCATGCGGCACCCACACAGGTCCCATGCCAGCTGGGCACCCACGCAGGACAGAGATGAGGTGCTGAGGGGGGGACTCCCCGCTCTCCCCACTGGCTCTGGAGATGCTGAAGCCCTGCAGCATCTCATCCACCCCCTGCGGCGTGGCCTCAGGGAGGCCAAATCTCACAGTTAGTAGGGGAACAGGAGTTTGGGGACCGCTTGCCTTCTTCCTGCCCTTTTCCTTCAGCCTGGCTTTGCTCTTGGAAGAGCAGACGTTGTGCTTGGTGGACTTGAAGGTCTCCAGGCGCCTCTTCATGTTCTGCCGGAAGATTTCTTTATCTTGGCGCTCTTGTTTATCTGGAGAGATGAAGTGACGGCTGTAGCTGGCCTTGTACTGGCCGAGGAAGAGGCAAAGAGACACAGGATGAGCAGCTGGCCCCACGCAGCATCCTCCATCCCCGCTCCTGCTGTGGGCGCCGTGGCCGGGGAACGCTCACCCGCCTGCGGGGCTTGTAGAGGCTCCCTCGCAGCACGTGGTGCATCGCGGCGTCCTCCTTGTCCCGCCGGCTCCGCACCGTGTCGATCACCTGCAGGTCCAGGCAGGCGCCGCTCCCGCTCTCCCTCCTAGCGCAGATGGAGCATCCCGATGGATCTGGCCCGCCCCGGTGAAGGGGGCAGCTGCAGGGGGTCCAGCGAGCGCTGCCCAGGGGCTGGGGCTCGGAGGGATGCTCGTACTCACAGCAAGTTTGTGACCGACGACTCCGACATAGACGTGCGGCTGGGCATGGAGGGCAGCGCCAGCTTGGCGGCGGACAGCACGTGGCCACCCTGGGGGGGTGACAGAGCCGGGCTGGGGGGGTCCCCACCACTGCGGCCAGCGGGGATGCCCATGGGGACCGCCACCCAGGCCAGCAGGCTCCTGTTGGGGACAGCCCACTGCCCAGCTCCCACCACATGCCCCTACCTGGTCCACGAAGCTGATGGCATCGCGGATGTTCAGCTTGTAGTAAACGTCCCAGATCTCATCCCGCAGCCTGTAGGCAGATTTCCTCATCAGGAGCTGGCTCAGGTACTTCTTGTCGAACTGCTCCCACCTGGAGCGAGACGGAGATGCGGGCGGTTGAGCTCCCACAGGGACAGATGGGTATGATGGCCAGGGGACTTCTGCCCATGCAAGGTCAAGAGTGTCCAAAGTGTGGTGAGAGCAGGCTGGGCACACAGGAGCTGGCTGTGCCCAGGGCCACCCTGCCAGGGGAGGGCAGGAGGGGATGGGACATGCTGCCACTTTGTCCCCGGGCCAAGGGGAAGCCGGAGACCAGCCATGGGAGCAGGGCTGGAGCTGGTGTGGCTGCCCAGCTGGAGCTTCCCCTCCAGGAAGCAGGCTGTCTGCGTCCTTTTCCTGTCACGATGCTGCAGATAAATGCTCCCAGGGTTTAACACAGTTCCCTCCTCTGTGTCCAGTGCAGCTCCGTCCGTGGGGTGGCACAGTGCCATCGCGGCCACCACAGTCCAACAGCAGCTCTGGCATGGGCAAGCAATGCCAGCTCCTGCAGCAGCCAGGCTGCCCCAGCCACATCTGCCCAACCTCTCCGTGGGACACTTTTGGAGCATTGGTCTGCCACACGAAAGCAGCACTATCACCAGACCGTCCCCTTCCAGATGGACACACATACGCCTTCCTGGTCCTGCTGTCCCGCCCACAGCAGGGGTGTCCTCCAGGGGTGTCCCCCTTGGGACGTCCCCATGGCTGGCGTGCCACCCCATCCACCTGCTGGCCAGCAGAGTAAGACACTCACTTGTCCCGCCAGTAATGGTAGCCATGGTGTCCCACGATGTCCTCCACTGCCGCCAGGATGTGGTCAAAGGCCTTGAGTGAGGAGAAGAGGCTGAGAGTGGTGGAGAGGGACCCAGGGCTGAGCATGCCCTGCCAAGCCGAGGCCACACATCGCTCTCGCCCCGTTCCGGCAGTGTGGGGAGCACCTACGTGCTCATGCAGCTCCTCGTTCAGCGTGGGCTTGTGGTGGTCACTGCGCTTCACCTTCAGCCACGTCACCAGGGGTTTGATGGTGAGGCCCTGGAATGGCAGGAGAGGGCAAGGGAAAGACTGGGAGGGCGAGAGGGTGCGTGGCTGGGGCACAGGAGCAGAAGCAGCTTGAAGTGACCGGGGACGGTGGCTGTGACAGCCACGTGCACCATTACCAACCCAATCCGCTGTGCTCTGGGCCTGGGTAATGGCCAGCCTGGAGACCTGGCACCTGGTCTCTGCGTCCCAAGTTGTGCCCCTCCAGACCCCAACCCCAGGCTCACATCCGTCTGTGCCCCATGGGCACGGTGCCCATCCTCACCTGAACGATGACCGTGAAGAACACCACCACGATGGTTGTTGCCACAAAGTAGTCCTTGGCTTTCACCTTTGCCCTGTCCAGCAGGATGACCAGGGCGAAGGCGACGGCTCCACGGAGGCCACCGTATGACATGACCACCTGGTCGATCCTGTCCAGGGGGATGAGGCGGAAGCGGTTGAGCACATAGGTCTGGAGGACAACACCTGGGGAAGAAGGAGGATGAGAGCCTGGGATGCCAGCAGAGCCCTGCCTGCTCCTGGAGACGGGGCAAAGCCCAGGCCAGGAGCTGTTCCTGGGCACAACAACTTTTTGGCACAAAAAGGGCTGGGTGCTACTGGCCAGAAGTCCAGCGGGACAGACTAACCCACAGCTCTGAAGAGCAGGATAAAGAAGAGAGTGCCCAGCACCAGTGCTGTGTCCCATGCCCACTTGGAGGTGTCCACAGCTGACATGCCCAGAAACATGAAGATGATGGTCTCTGAGCTGCTGGCCAGCGTCTTCATGGTGTACTTGACCGTGGTGCGGGATTTCTGGGAGATGTTGGCTTCCACGTACTTCTTGCAGCAGATCCCACAGAAGGTGACTCTGCAGAGGGGCAGAAGGAGCTGGCATGACCCTATGGTGGGATGGGGAGTGGGTCTGCTCGCCACCCCGCGCTGCTCAGCACCACACCCTTGCTTTCCCGAACCCCCGGTACTCACGCCAGGATGGCGGAGAGCGAGACCATCTCAGCAGCCAGGTACGCGACGTAGGCCAGGAGGAAGACGAAGAGCGGCTCGATGATGCGCACGCGCTTGGTGAACCGCGTGATCAGGGCCAGGAGGAAGGCGAAGAGCAGCCCCACGGCCGTGCCCCCCAGGCTCACCAGAAAGAAGGAGGCTGGGGGGAAGAGGCTGGATTACGCCTTTGGGACGCACCGCAAGCAAGCGAGCCTGTGCCCCACGGCCACGCCAAGCCCCACGCTCCCACCTGGGTCCCCACCAGAGCATCCCGTGACGATGGCCTGCTCCAGAAGATGGCTGGGATGGGCTCAGTGCCCACTCACAGTACGACAGCACCCACGCTCATCCCCACACCTCCATGCCAGAGGAAGAGCTGGAGGGGCTGGTGGGGCACATACTCACCTACCCCCTTCACGTAGTCCGTGGCATGGATGTGTGCCGGGCCCAGCTCCACGAAAGAGTTGAAGACCTTGTACAGCACCTGCAGGCAACGCGAGTCCTTTGTGGACGGCAGGGTATCACCCTACCGTGGGACGGGCAGCACGGGTGGGCCGGGTGGCCCTACAGGAGAGGCATCGCCTGCCCCAAACCTGCTGGGGACACAGCTCATCTCGGCAGGCAAAGCGCCCACTCATCCCCCCGAGGCCAGGAGAGTGGAGGGACCCGGTGGCATGGGGCTGCCCCCAGCCTGGGGATGTCACCCGCGTACTCTGCCCAGCCTGGGGGATTCCAGTGCCCTGCCCCACGTTGGGCTCCACTTTCATAGAATCACAGCATGGTTTGGGTTGGAAGGAACCCTTAAAGATCATCCAGCCCAATCCCCCTTCCGTGGGCAGGGACATCTTTCACTACATCAGGTTGCACAAAGCCAAAACCTGACATTGAACGCCTCCAGAGATGGGGCAACCATCACTTCTCTGGGCAACCTGCTCCAGTGCCTCACCACTCTCATTGTCTTCAGGACCTTAGGGTCCCCCTAGCTCCAACTCACCACAGTGACAGCATCATTCAGGAGGGACTCGCCAAACACGATGATGAAGAGGGTCTCGTTTACATGGACCTCTTCAAAAACAGCCAGCACTGCCACAGGGTCCACAGCTGAGATGAGACTACCGAAGAGCAGGAAATCCATCAGCCCAGCTTCCACACCTGGATCTGCTAGGACAGGAGGATGGAGATGAGGCACAGCATCCTCCCCAGAGCCCCTCTCAACAAGCCTGTCCCTCATCTGCTCCCGGTGACCTGTGTGCAGCAGCCCACCTCGGGCAGTGGGCTGAGCCAGGGAGTGGTCCCAAACCTCTGAGGTCTCCCCGAGGTGCTTGGCACACGAGGGGAGCGGGGCCTGGGCATCCCCCTTGGCTCCCAGGTGCATTTCTGCCCCTCCAGTGCACCGAAGGAAGCTCGGGAACCTCAGGCCAGGCACCAAGTGGTTCCTCTGGGCTCAGAAGGGCTCAAAAGATGGCCCAGACCCGCCAGGGCCAGCAGCTCCACACGAGGACAGAGAACACGGCAGTGAGCCAGCAAAGCTAGCCAAGGTCGGCGACAAAAATAGCAAAGACATGAGTCAGCCCAGTGCTGAGCAGGTCCCATTCGTCCTCTGCGCTTGCTGGTCCTGCCAGAACATCATTCCCAGGTCCTGGGATCTATGGGATCCATGCCAGGGCCGGGCAATGGGGTCTAAACTCAGGGGTGTTTTGCATCCTCCCACCCAACTTTTGGGGATGTGGCCCAAGCTGGGCAGCCCTCAGCACCCACCCATGAGCCCGGCCTGGTGCAGCCCCCAGAGCGCGGTGCCGGTGGCGAAGGAGTTCCAGAGCGTGCCCACCACCGCGTAGGTGAGGATGGCACCGATGTTGTCGAAGAACAGCCGGCTGGGCATGAAGTAGCCCGAGTCGAGGACGATGGGGGGCAGAAGGAAGAGGAAGAACATGTTGGGCTCCAGCTGGTACTTGGCTTTCTTGGCCACGGCCAACACGATGCCCCCCAGGCCCAGCCCCAGCAGGATGAGGAGGCAGCTCTCTGGGACGATGGACGTCACCTTCCTGGACAGGTGGAAAACTAGAAGGAAAGGAAGAATGCGAGCATCAGCCAAAGGTGCACACGGACAGAGCATCCTGGATCCAGAGGCTCCACAAAAGGGTTGGCTGATGCACGACAGACCCTGGGGTGGGGACAACGGAGCGCCTAAGGAAGCTTCATGGCCATGTGTGAGCAGAAGACCTTCTAGCTAGGTGGCCATGGGAAACTCCCAGGTCAGGATTGCAGGTCCCTGGCTCCCTCTCCTCCCAAGCCGCTGTCAAACAAGCCAAGCAGCTGTGTATTTTGCTTTTTTGGCCTCCGGTGTCTGTGCTTAAAGGAGAAAGGCACCACTGAGCATGCTTATAGAGTGGCAAGCAGCGCTGGCTGCCGTTCAAGTGAGGCATCCTGGTCACAGGGACACGTTACCCCGCTCAGAGACGGGGCTGCTCAGCCCTGGTGACGGGGTGACCTTGTTTGCAGCCGTCTGAGCACGCAAGCGGAGCAGCATGCAAACCACTGCAGCACGAGCACGCCGGCCGGCCTCCTTGCCAGAGCACCGGCTAACCTACCTGCATGCAAACACAAGGTGCGCGAGAGCTGCGGATTTGGGGATGCTTCCGGTAATCAGCTTATTCCATCCGAGGTTTGGAGCGAACCTTAAACTGCCACGGAACAGGATGTATTTTTTCGAGCAAGCGGATCACGCCCTCGTATTCATGTATCAGCTCTGTGGCAACGAGCCTGATGGCAGGCTCAGGCCAGCGGGACGTCACGCCAGCCAGCACAGGGGACTTGCTCCTCATGGCAGCCTCGTCCCCAAGGCCAGGGTGTCCTGTGTAAACCCAAATCATTCCAGCTTCTCGGCAAAGCCAGGAGGGCAGCCCCCCCATCCCTGCATACTTCTCCTCCCTAGCACAGGGTGCTGCATTCTGGGGGGAAGGCTGTCGAGGGTCGCAGAGCTTTTGTCCCCCATCACTGAGCCCTCGCAGTCAGCCCTGCCAGCACTTGTGACATCCCAGTGCTGTAGCACAACTTGGCCATCAGGTGAAGAAACCTCCTGCGGAGTGGGCTCCTCCAGGCACATCTGGAGCCACCTCTGAGCACCTTGTCCTCGGGCACCCAGCAGTTACAAGGGTCATCAGAGCCTCCAAACTTGGCTTGGAGGCCAAGTGCTGCACGCCCAGCCCTGCTGCCACCCCAAACCCCAGTCCCTAAAGCTCTTCGGCTGGATGAGAGGTGCCCATTGCTTGTGCCAAGCCACCCCACCAGAATGAAAGCTGTGTTGTGGTCCCACACCAACCCTACAATACTCGGCTCCTTCCCTCCTTGGGAACCCCCATAGATGGACCAAGGGTCTGCCTCTAGTGGTGTAAACCTAAAAAGGAGCTCAGCTTCCACGTCTCTACTGCCCGTGCCTTTCTCCTCTGAACCTGTCTCATTCTGATCCATCCTTTCTGGGACCAGTCCCTGGTGTCCCTGAGATGTGGACACCCTGAGCACCAAGGTCGTGGCCTCCTGATGTTCCTTACTCCTTCCCTAACACCTCTCAGTTAATTTGCTTTCCTTCACTGCAGCCGAGCCCTGAATTAGATGAGATAATTCAACACCAGAGATCTACTTCCTAAGCAGAAACAACAGCTTCGGGCCCACCGCTGGACGTGCAGGATAAGGACCATTCCTCTTGCTGAGACCTTCACAGTGACCTGCGCGTCTCCTTGGCATGGCAAGCCCTGCCTGTGCTACCCTGGTGAGCCCCAGCACGACTCCCTGGCCACAGCACCCCGGGAAGGGCAGAGCAGAGGCACCGGGGCGGTGGTGACACGGGGACCCTCCAAGCACACCCAGCAGAGCTCTGCAAACCCATATTCACCCTGCACACACAGCAGAACCCCCCTGGCTGGATGGAGGGACCCAGGAGAGCTGCGGAGACGCTGCAGGGACGTGGCATGGCTTGTAGCTGCCGTCAGTCCCTCCGTCCCCAGTGCCAAGATAACGGGCAAGGAAGGGAGCAGCACCGACGGGAAAGGCCCTGCCTGCACACCAGGGCAAGGAAATGCTGGTGGCTTCATTTGCTCCGTGCGCTGCCGCCCTCACAAGCAAACCCAGCACACGAGCTCCTCTGCAGCACGGGCGCAGCGAGCGGGGACGGGTGGCGAGAGCTCTAATTTTACACCCGCTAGTCAAGAATTTCAGCATTAATGTTCCCACAGCAACGGTAACTTAGCCACATGTGAACTAACTTCAGAGCCATAATCCGCGCTGGAGAAATCCACAGCACGGGATGTGCCGGCGGGAGGACTCGGGGACAAACCCTGCTTCATCCCTGCAGTGCCAGGGATGGAGAGACACCGAAACCGAGGGACAGCCGTCCGTGGGGCCAGGGGGCTGCGTGCTGCCAGGAGGGAAGGTGGTGACCTGCGGGAACGCTGCTGGGCGGAAAAGTGCCTGTTCGCTGGCAGCCCCTGCCCAGCAGCACCTTCCCGGGGCGAGGAGCGGTTGTGGGGCAACGCTCATCACCACCTCCTCCCTTCTCTCTTCCCCACCGCAAACAGAGCAGGAAAGGCAGCAAAGCCCGGGTGACGCCTCGCCGTGCAGGAAGGCAACACCCAAAGCGGTTTTCTCCGCCCCGGGGCATTTGCTTTCTGCTGGCTCGGGGCGCCCCAGCATCGTGAGGCTTCTGAGAACAAGAGCCTCCAGTGTCACTTCCCCGTCACACAGAGCCGGGGCCGCTTCCTCCCCTGCAGTCACAGGGCTGTGAGCTGGCAGCCCAGCGCCGCAGCGGCTCTTCCGCGCCAGCCCGCGCCCAGCACCCGGCGCCCAGCACCCGGCGTGCCCCCTCCACTCTCGGGGACCCTCCTCCCCCGTCCCCATCTCCTCCAGCGCCCACCAAGGAGCCCTGGGGACAGCAGGTGCCACCTCCGGGGGCTGGTGGCCCTCCTTGCTCCGGGCCAGGACGCGACAGCCCAGAGCCGTGGGACATCTGGCTGTTGTCTCACCACTGCCACCAACCAGGGGTGCTGCTGCCCACCGAGGCCGCATGTGCGGCGGCAGCGGCTCCGCTCGCCCCACGGCCAAACGCGGCGTGGGGAGGGGAAGGCATCGAGGGAAACGCAAAGAGATGAGACGTCTGAAAACGAGAAGCGGAGCGAGGACTCCTTTCTCTGATCTTCTGCAGCAGAGGCGCGCTCGGCAGCTGGAGGTGGCACAGCTGCAGGCAGAGGGTTGTATATTTAAGCTCATGGCGTGCCTTAATTTACTCCTCGCGGTGCTTTAGCTCTTCCCCGCGAGAAGGCCGAGGGAGGAGCGCGAGGTCTACAGCCGCGGTTTCGGCGATGCTGGGGGCAGGCAGAGGCCAGCTGATGGTGACAGCTACCGCGTGCCCTGCGCCCGGGGAGCTCCTGCTGGTCCCCAGCTGCTCAGAGACCTCCCTGCCTGACTCCCAGCTCACATTTCCTCCCGACGCTGGAGCCAGCACCAAACCCGGAGCGTGCCCGCTCCCCGCGCCCGCTCCCCGTGCCCGCTCCCGCCGCGGCACCCCGAGGAGGACGCCCATGTCAAGGTCACCATCCCACCTCCCGGGCCCCGCAGAGCAGGCGGGGACACCCTGAGAGCCCGCTCTGCGCCCACCGAGGCCACGTGCCCACCGGAGGTGACTGCCGGGATGCCAGCCTGGCCCAGTGCCAGCACCGCCGAGCCCTTCCCGGTGCCGGGGACGCCACGGCGGCACGTGCGGCGCGAGCCTCCGAGCCCGCGAGGTCTTGCCGGCCACCTCCACTCGGCGCCCGTTGTCGCACCCCACGGCAAGGCTCGCGACCCTCCAAGGGCCTCCGGCAGACCGCGGGGACCGGCCGGCTGCGTGCGTCACCCCTCGCCCCGGTGCCGCCGGGGACACCGGGGACACCGGGGATACCGACGCTCACCCCGCGCGGCGCCGGGACTCACCGATCTTGGCCAGGCTGGCCACCAGGATCCAGGCGGCCACCAGGCACGGCACCTGCACCTCCTGCCACTGCCACCGCAGCAGCTCGGCCCCCGCCGGC
>VXAL01003231.1:6626-19874 GCA_013399475.1 Chauna torquata | reverse complement strand
GCCAGCCCGGGCCCCGCAGCCCCCATGGGGCCGGCCCGGAGCCGCCCCCGGCAGCGCTGAGCGGGGGCTGCGCGGAGCCGGAGCCGCCGCCAGGTACCGGGCCGGGGGGGGTGCTGGCCCCATAGGGGGTGTTCGCCCTATAGGGGTTGCTGGCCCCACAGGGGGTGCTCGCCCCCCACCACCAGCCCGGGGGGTGCTTGGGGGGGGGATGCTCGCCCTCCCCGGGGGGTGCTCGGGAGCTGCATCGCTTAATTCTGCCCCGTAGCTGCACCTCGCCCCGTCCCGGAGCTCAGCCCGGCCGCTCTCCTGGGGCTTGTTCCCAAGGAGGGGAGCTCAGGCAGCACGTCCCGTCCAGAGCCCTCGGCAGAGAGGAAGCAGCGGTTGCTTCCTCAAGCACCCAGATGCTATTTGGTGATGCTTTCAGCGCTGGGGCTTAGCTCGGAAAACCCATCTTTATTTTTTCTGCCCTTCTCCCCATCCTAAAGCCAGAATCGCCGCGGCAGGCCGGTACCCCTTTCCCGCAGGATGGGGCAAAGCAATGGGAAGAAAGCCCCCGGGTGCATCCGACCGCATCCCAGGGTTATTTTCCCAGCGAGTTATTTCCTGCCAGAGCAGACGTGCCGAGGGGCACGGGCAAACCTCCCCGCTGGGTCGTTGCGGCGCTGGGGGGCCCGCGGAGCGCGCCGGGCGCGTTGGGCGGCTCTGCAGCGGGGTGGGAAACGCTCACAGGCTTTCTAGGAAACGTTGCTTATTGAGTTATGTTTTTGGCAGTCCAACGAGCCGTGCGAATAGGGGGCAGTTGCTTTTGCTTGCTGAAATAAATGATGAGAATAAAAATCAAGGCTCGTAAAAGAAGAGCTAACGCAAAGTTTGCTTCCTGAAGGCCGGGCTGCTGGCTTGCAGCACGTGCACCGGGAGCTGCAAGAGCCCGAAAAGCGGCTGCCTGGGATTTTCCCCTTGAGCCGCAGCGTGCCGCAGCTTTTTTGGGGGTAGGAAAGCCAAAATTCCCGCAGGAGTGGGGAGGAGGCGAGCCCTTGAGCATCACCCCCTTGCTCCCCTTTGCAAAGCGCTTTGGGGTCGATTTCCCGGCTTTTTGGGTCGAGCGGCTTCCTCGTAGCCCCGCGGGTAAACACCGCGTTTCCAGCGCGCTTCTCACCTTTCCTTTTTAGTTTTCTTTTCGCTCAAACAAGCGGCTTCCTTCTGGCGTGGCCTGGCGCAAGAGAAACCCCGTTCCCACCAGGGCTCGGCGTGCGAACGGCCCCATCCTGCGCCCCCCCTGCGTGGGCTGGGTTTTGGGGGGGGGGGACACACGCCGTGATGATTTTCTGTGCCTCTGCTTGCATTCTGGTGGGGATGGGTATTCCCCCCGCTCCTTGTTTTCTACAGGCTCGCCGCCACGCTAAAAGATGGATTTGCAACCTGAGAGGGACTCAGGCCTTGATTCCTTCCCTTTTTCAACTTTTAAATTAATTTTATTCACTTATAAGTTATTATTATTTTTTTTTTTAAGCCATTCAGTGTGCTCTAGCATACTGTCAGCACACTTCCCGGTACTTTTCTCACCGCTGCTCAAAAACAAGAAGCACAAGCCCAGCAGTGAGGCTCCCTCCCTGCTGCAAAGAGGATGTGCTGTNCTCCCCTCCGCAAAGAGGATGGTGTGTTCATTTGTTTTTTGTTTTTTTTTTTTTTTTTTTGCTAGCCATTTTTTTTTTTTTCTGCTTTTTTCATTGAATACTTTTATTTTCTGGAAAAGAGGGCGAGAGGGCACAGGCAGTGCCGGGCTCCATCACTTCCTCCCTCCTGGCTCGGCGATGCCGCGTGCTCCCCGCTCCATCCGGCGGCAGCGGCGTTTCCTGCCAGCCCCGGCGAACCACCGGCGAATGCCACAAACTGCCCATTTTTATCCCAAATCCCCGCTTTTGGAGCAGTTCTGGGCTGCATCCCCCTCTGCGCAAAGCAGGGGCGCCGGGTGCTGCTCTTCCCCAGAGCTAGCTGCGTGCAGTGCCCTCGGTAAATGGCATGCCCGTCCTAATTTAGGAAGCTGCTAATGACCGGCTTGCGTGGAAAGGGGGTAATTTGGGGGTTTCTCCCAGGGAGAGGCCGTGTCGCGTTGGCAGGGCGAGAAGGCGGAGAGGACGGAGGAGGAAAAGCAGCGGTGACACCGTCACCCCTATAGTCGGGGTGGGGACGCCGCGGGTCAGCAGGGCGCTTCCCAAAACGCTTTGTGCGCAGATAAAATATTGAATAAACCAAAACACCGCGCTGGGGACGGGGAGGCGGGGGGTGTGTGTGATTTATTTGTCCCCGCTCCTCCCGCTGACAATGAGGTGGCCGGGCAAGTGCATGCTTCCTCCCGGCCGCCGCAGATGCATCCTGCAGCTGGGCCCCCCCCGCTATATTTAGGCTATTGTTAGCGCCGGCTTTGGGGCCCCGCCAAGTCCCCGCGCCACGCGGGGGACGAACCCGGCTTTTTGGTTTGCACGCAGCTATTCGGGGTCTGACAAGGTGGTAAACGCCTCTCAGGGCCGGGCCGGGGCGAGAAATGCCCGGCGGTGAGCGGGAACGCCGCTCTGTTCCACCACCGGTTTGCCGTACGGTTTGCGAAAATGATCCCATCCGATTCCTCCTCCGCACGCACACGCGTGTCTGCGGGCGCCTGTGTACAAGCGTGAGCATGCACCCACACGTGAGCGTGCACGTGTATGCACACATGGAGCGTGGACGCATCTGCACGCGCTCGCACACGCGCGTGCATGCACGGAGGAGCCGGCCGCGATCGCAGCGTCCTTGCAGCTTGTAGCAACAAACGCGGCGCGTGGGGAACGAGCGGGGAAGCCTGGGAGGAAGTTACGGCGAGATGAAGCGTTTAGCGAGATTTCCTCGCTTTTCAAGCGTTTTCCACGCTGATCGCAGAGCGTATCGGGCGCTGGAGGAGCGGAGCGTGGGGCTAATGGCTGTCCTGCCGGGACGGGAAGCCGCCGGGTCACTCTGCAGTGCCATCTGCTGACTCATCACATTTTGGGGGCTGGATCCTGGGTTTCTCCTTTCCTCCCCTCCCAGCCCCGATGGCGGAGGGGCCGCGCCGGGGATTCGGCTGCGCCGGGGCCGGACCCTGCCTGGCAGAGGACAAGGGGGGAGAAACCCCGTAAGGAGAGCGGGAAGGAAACCGGAGAGCACGGGAAGGGCTGGGCTCGTGTTCCTTCGGAAATGGGCCTCTCCTCGCCGTGCCAGGGCGGCCGAAAAATTCCTCTCCCCCCCTCTTGTTTTTCCGTCCCCGCGCAGCTGCCTGTGGATGATGGGTACGACCGCCAGCGCGGCTCAGCAGACCGTCTCAGCGTCCGCCTTCGAGAGCGTGCACGGCATCGGGACCATGGAGGACCAGCGCTCCCTGAGCATCCACTCCTTCCAGACCCTCGGGCTGCACAACAGCAAGGCCAAGTCCATCATCACCAACAAAGTGGCGCCCGTGGTCATCACGTAAGTCCTGGCAGCCGCCTGCAAGTCCTTCATGCTGTCTCCAGACAGAGCATCGTCCTCCGTTTGTTTATTTTGGGCGCTTGGCGTCCCCGTTGCGTTGGCGTCCCCGTTGCGTTGGCGTCCCCGTTGCGTTGGCGTCCCCGTTGCATGCTCCCATCTCGCTCCATGCTTTTAGCAACAAGTCACTTTTTTTCTTGTAACCGCACCTCCTCCTGTGCGTGGTTTCTGCAGGTACAACTGCAGGGAGGAGTTCCAGATCCACGATGACCTGCTGAAGGCCAACTACACGGTGGGACGCATCTCTGAGGCCACGCTGGAGCACTACCTGGTGCAGGTGAGCATCGCTGCTCGTGGTCCCTGCACACCTTCCGTGCTCGGATCCTGCTCCATCTCTTCCGTATTCTGCAGGGGAAATATTTCATGGTCAGAGATGTGTACAGCAAGTTGGACGTCTTGAACACTACCAGCAGCTGCGGCGCTCCAAATTTCCGGCAAGCCAAAGGAGGCTACGCGGTGTTTGGCATGGGGCAGCCCAGCCTCAACGGCTTCAAGCTGGTGCTGCAGAAGCTGCAGAGAGAGGGCCACAAGGTTGGTGCGGCGGGAGCGAGCGCGGCTTAAAATCGGAGCGTTTCTGCTCTTGTTTGTGGGGGAGGAGCAGGAAGGAAATCATCGTGGAAAAGCAGGGGGAGATCTTTGGGGAGAGCAGCCAAAACGCTCCATCTCCGGAGCTGCTGGCTGGTCCGTGGAGGAGGGCTGGCATGAGGAAGGGGAGGTTTTTGGGAAGCCTTTCCCCAAAATGTGTGCGTGGTTTTATCCCTGATACACCTCATCCATGGCCGTCTTTCCAGGAGTGCGTCTTCTTCTGCGTCCGTGAGGAGCCCGTGCTCTTCCTGCGGGTGGAGAGCGACTTCGTGCCCTACACGCCCCGGGGCAAGGAGAACCTCCATGAGAACCTCCACAGCCTGCAGAGGGGGCTGCGGGTGGAAGACCTGGAGCTCACTATCCGCAAAGAGGTGATGCTGGCGAGCCGGGGCCGTGGGCGGGTGTCACCGCCTTCTGGCGTGCATCTCTGCGTACTTAGGTGTCCGAGAAAGCAAAGACTCAAAGAGGAACTGAGATGGAGATGTGCCCATCCTCCCCTTTGGACATCTCACGGGGGCTTGGGGGTGGTTGGACACCCGTGGGACTTGGTGGAGGCGGTTGGACGCCCGTGGGTGCTGACGGCGGTCTCCATCTCCGCTAGATCCGCGACTTCGCGCAGCTGAGCGAGGGAGTCTACTACGTCTACAACGACATCGAGCGCTTCCGGGACGAGCCGCACGCCGTGCGGGTGCAGGGTGAGGAGGACATCCACGTGACGGAGGAGGTGTACCGCCGGCCCGTCTTCCTCCTGCCCACCTACCGCTACCACCGCCTGCCCCTGCCCGTGGAGGGGGCCCCTCTGGAGGAGCAGTTCGATGCGTTCATCCGCTCCCTCAGGGTGAGCCGAGCAAAAGCGCCTGGGCTGCGGTGATTTCGGGGTGGGATTTGCTTCCCCAGTTCTCTGGGGCTGGTGGGAAAGGCTGTTGCTCCTGGAGGAGAGCACCGAGTGGCAGGAGCCATCCCCACCCCAGGCAGGGTGCGGGAGATGCTCTTGGTAGCTCCCCGCTTAGGCTGATTTTTTGGGGGTGGATTTTTTTTTTTCCTTTACTGTGCAAGCCGTTTATATATAATAGATAGCACACCAACATGCGGGCTTGGCGTCACCGTGTTCCTCCCCCTTCTAAAATAAAACAGAAAGCCTTTCCTTGCAAAGTAGCCTGTCTGGGGAAGCACCAGCCAGAGGTCAGCATGGGCTGGAGGGATCTCTGAGCGCTTTTGGCTTTACCTTGCCTGTTACAGGATGCCCGTGCACACAGCCGTGTCCCGTTCCCATTGCTGTAGACCCCGCTGGAGAAGTCCCCCGTTATCCAGCTGCTTGTCCCCTCCCTTAGCTGGAGGTGACCGTCCCTCACCACCTCTCAGCATCCCTGCGCGTGTGGCCCTTCTCTAAACCTGTTCAGGGGAAGTGGTCTGGGTTTGGTGCACACGCGTTGGATGGCGGGCCTTCCGCTGTTTCGGTCGGGGAGCCCTCACCTCAGCAGCTTGGGGACGGGTGGTGGGACCGGTGACGGGGCAGACGGTGCGCGGGATCATCGCTGGTGGGGCGGACGGGCCAGTCTCCGTCCCAGTCCCTCAGCATGGTCCCCGTGAGCAAAGCGGAGATGTCCCTGCCAGCGCAGGCTCTCCTCACTGCCCGGGCACGAGCCATCCCTGGCCATATCCCTTCCTCCTAGGAGAGCCCCAGCCTGCTGCTGCGGGACCCCGGCAGACCCCCCCCGGCGCTGCTCTTCAGCTGCCAGACCGGCGTGGGCAGGACCAACCTGGCCATGGCCCTGGGCACCCTCGTCCTCCACCACCACCGGGGAGCAGCGCAGAAGCCCGAGTAAGCGGGACAGTCCCCGGGGCGGACGGGGTGACCGTGGTGCTCATGGGTTTGACGACCTTTTTCTCCCTTCCCCATGGGCAGCCCCCCGCATCCGGCCAAAACGTCGCCGAGGGCCAGGTTTCGGGTCATCCAGAGCTTCATCGAGATGGTACCCAAAGGCCAGCAGATGGTGGAGGAGGTAAGCGGGATCTGCGCAACCCGTGGTGAGCTCGGCGTGGCCGCTCGAGGATGGGTGAGATGGGCTGCCCTCCGCTGACCGCCTCTCCCCGCGCAAGGTGGACAGCGCGATTGCCTTCTGCTCGGAGATGCACGACATGAAGGAAGCCATCTACGAGTCCAAGAAGAAGCTGGAAGGGATCGGAGAAGACTACCAGATCCAGGTACCACCTCCAGCGCGGCTTCGGGAGGGCGAAGAGCGACATCTCCCTCCGCAAAGCTGTGCCCGGCTGAGCCGCGGAGCATCAGCTGGGGCCCCCGTTAGCGAGCCATTAATTAGAGGACTGCTCGGCCGCCTTCGCAGCCCTGCTCTCCGCGTGGTAATTTATAGAAATGTTTTTGCGAGTGGATCGGAAGAATGTAAATTATGGAAATCTGAAACTTCCTGCGCTCTGGAAGCCTCCCAGGGACGTGTGAACCTGGAAGGTTGGGATGCTTTGCTTTTTTTAGGGGGGGGTTAAGAGCTGTAAAATTGAGCAGGCTGGGATTTGGGGGAAACCTGGCCTTTTGGGGCACTGCTGCTGCCTCTGGTAGATGCCCTCGGGGCAGATAATGTCCTGCGCCCTTGTGTTGCCATCTCTAAAATTGGAAAATCGGCAGGTTGAGGTCCAGCATCTCCCCTGGCTTTCCTGGCCAGCTTTCTCTTGGCCGGCTGAGAAGACGCGGATCCCAGCTGTGCTCGACTCATCATTTAACTTCACTTCCAGCTTTTTTGAGACAACTTTTTCCACTTGAGTGATGAACGCCGTGTTAGAGCGGGAAACCTCTAATTTCAACCCCCCCCATTCCTTTTTTTAGGGTGGATTTAGGATCGTTCGGTGCCGCCCCACGCGGTGGCACGTGCTCTCGTGTATAGCGGCTGCGCTTGCTTGGCTGCGGGGCCAGGTGTGGATGGAGCCGTGGGGACACCCGTGGGTGCCCAGGCTGGGAGATTTGGGGGTGAAAGGTGCCCCGGCTGACCCTGTCCTCGCACCGGGGAGGGCTGCTCCACGTCCTCCTAGCCGCCGGAAAACAAACGGCCGGGGATTGCCGTAAATTAGCCGAGAGGAGTGTTTATTTGAAGTCTGCACGTAGCAAGAGCACGTTTAAACAATGGCGAGGGGCCAGGAAAATGTGCTGGGGGGACCTGGGTGGGGGGAGAGGAGGAGAGGAAAGGACTTTCTGGGCACAGAGGAGTTATCCCGCGCTGCGCTGCGCGCTCTGCCCCGCGTTGGGTGGAAAAAGTGGAGATTTAGGTCCTGGCACGATGGCACGTAGGTGCGATGCAGGGGCTCGGGCGGGATGCTCGGCTGCATCCCTGCGGTCCCCAGCTCTCCCTGGTCCGACCCTGGCGCGGCTCCATCCTCCTGGGCTTTGTTTTGGGTTTCCAGAGCAAGCATGCCTCTCTGCTTCTCGACACACGGCAGCGGGCCAGATTTGTCTCGCAGATAACAAGTAAATAGCCATGAGTCAATGCCATCGTGTCGGCTTTTCTGGCTGGGATGCTTAGGCATTTGCAGCAAAACCACCCAAGGCAACCTAAGCGAGGCAGATCTCCGCGGGGTATGGTCATTTCCGAACTGCAGAAAGTCCCGAGGTTTCGAGCTTGCATCCCCAGGAGGAAACCGAGTGGCTCCTGGGGAAAGCTGATGGCCAGAGCATCTCAGCCGAAGGCCGTAGAGGTGCCTGGGGTGGTGTCAGCACCTCGCGTTGATCAAACCCCCTCCTTTTGGGCTTCGCTCTCCTGTTAGCATCTGGACATTGTATCTCCTGGACAGGCAGGCAGCTTGTGTCCTGTTGGCTCCGCTCCCGGTGCGTCCTTGGGTGAAAGGGAAGACTTTGTTTGATCTGAAATGCAAATTTATGGCTCTAAGCATCACTTAATATGGAAAACCTGAAATGTTTCATTTAAGAAATGAAACAAAACAAAGCATCAAAAACTATTCCAGATAGGGTTCTGTAGGTTTTTCACCCCCTCTTCTCGTTTGGAAGCAGTTTCTTTTCAAGCGAACGACTTGGTGAAGTTAGCATGAATACGCAATGAAAACTTCTATGAGACTTAACCGGCGTTTCTGCCTCCGTTCTCCCAAAAACCACTGTTTAAAAATGCCTCGGGCCAGCTTGCTGCTTGCTTGTCGCTCTTCTATGCGAGCATGCGGTGCTCTCCTGCCCTGCGTCCCGGGCTCCAGCTCTGCCCCAGGCTTCAGGAGAAGATGCTGCTGCTCCCAGGTCCACGTTGGACGTGACGAGTGCCACCTGTGTTTGCTTGCAGGGGAACAGCACCAAGGAATATTTCCTCCAGAGGGTTCTGCAGAGCCTTGAGCGCTATTTCTACTTGATCGCTTTCAACTACTACCTTCACGAGCAGGTAAAGGCCACCCTCCTTTGGTGGGCGGTGGGAGGGCAGGGCTATCTCCACCTCCGAGCTGCGAAGGGCAGGAGAGGACAGGAGCGCCGATGAGTTTTGGAAGCACACGGCGGTGGAGAGGTGCGCGTGCCGGGCGGGGGGTGCGAGCCCAGGCTGACGGCGTGCCCCCCGGCCCCCCGCCGGCAGTACCCCCTGGGCTTTGCCCTCAGCTTCAGCAGGTGGATGTGCCGGCACCCCGAGCTCTACCGGCTGCAGGCGGACATGGACTCCTCGGAGCTCGCCGTCACGGGGGACCTCATCACCAAGGGGACGCGAGTGCTGGTGAGTACCCATCCTGGGTGTAGGGATGGGGCTGGTGGCTCCTCGTTGTCCGCTGGGGATGGCACCTCCCTGGGATGCTCAACTTCAAAGAGGCTTGGTGGGGTGGGAGAAGCAGGGGGGTTCTCTGTGGTAGGGCAGGTGTTGAGTCTTGGGGTCTCCAGGTCCATGGCGGGGTCTCCAGGTCCGTGTCCTCAGCAAGGCCGGGCACCTGCCCAGACATCCCTTGTACACATGGATCTGTCCGTTCTGCTGCAGGTGGTGGATGAGCGCTGGTGCCCAGACGTGCTGAGCACCATCAAGGAGATGAGCGTGGCCAACTTCCGACGGGTGCCCAAGATGCCAGTCTACGGGACGGCGCAGCCCAGCTCCAAGGTGAGAGGCGCGCGCCTCGCGGCGGGCAGGGCACCCCTTTGGGTGCCGTCCCCTCACCTTGGCCACCCCTTCCCCTAGACCCTCGGGAGCGTCCTGCGGTACCTGACGGATGCGAAGAGAAAGCACTCGCGCATCCTGTGGGTCAACCTGCGGGAAGAAGTGGTGCTGGAGGGGAACGAGCAAATCTACACGCTCAGGGAGCCGGGGAGCCTTGACGAGCTCATCCCCGTGCCCGTGTCCACGCCTGAGCAGCTGGAGGTGAGCGTGGGCTTTGGGGTGCACCTCAGTGCCTGACCCTGCCTTGGGGCGACGCGCTCTGTTGCGCTTCTGGGTGTGATGCCCTTGGAAGGCGTCTCCGCCGTGCGTGAGCACCCTTGCTGGAGAGGGCTCCCAGCTTGCTAACAGAGAACAGGATCGCCAGGAGCAGGGGTTTCACCCCAAGCGGGGCCGAGGGGAGGATGCACAAAGGTTTCACCCCGGGGCTGCACGGAGGCTGCTCCCCAACGCCGTTCCTGGCTGGTGCTACGGACCTCCTCCTTGCCTCTGTCTTGCCCGTCCTCTTCTCGCTTCAAAACTTTACCCTGTGGCCCATTTCAGCTAAACTTGACCTTGTTTTACATTCCTGCGAGTTTTCTGCAGATAAATAACTGGATGTGGGACAGAGGCGTAGGTCGTGTCCCCGCTGACGGAAAGGCTTCTGCCCCTCTGAGGAGTCCTCATGAGAGATGTCCGTGGGAAACCAGGCTTCGATAGTCCTTCAACCCTCTTTTGGGCTTTTTTGGGCAGCGAAGGGGGTTCAGCTGCCAGCAGCATCCTGGCTGCGTGCAGGAGCTCTGTGGGGTCCGGGGGGATCGCAGTGCCCAAGGTCCCTGGGCAGAAGCGGTGGCCAAGACCTGGTGTGCGGGTCTGTGTTGGCTGCAGGGTGGTTGAGAGAGGTGTTAGGCTGCATCCTGGAAAAAATAATAATAATAAAAATCCTGAAAAAATAAGGAGAATGGCTGGAAGAGAGGAGTGGATCTGATGTTCTGATGGTGAGGGTTTCTCCTTCCTTTGCAGAAACTTGAGTCTACGCTGAAGGGTGACCTACTGAAGTCGCAGAAGTGGCTGGAGGTCTACCTGGAGGCGGAGAAGCAGATGAAGATGTTCAAGAGCTGCCTGACCACGCAGGAGATCTTTAACCAGCACAAGAGCACCTGCCAGGGCCTGACCTACCGGCGCATCCCCATCCCCGACTTCTGCGCTCCCAAGGAGCAGGTACCAGCGCTGCCACCTTGTCCCCAAGCCGCGTCCCATCGTTTCGGCTGGCGGGTGCTGTCCCCGGGGCTAGGGGAAGGCAGGTGGGTGGGAGCACTCTCCCTAAACCCCCTGGCTTTGCCCTCGGCAGGACTTTGACCGGCTGCTGGAGGCGATGAAGAGCACCCTGGCCGAGGACTCACGGGCAGCCTTCGTGTTCAACTGCGCCAGTGGCCGCGGCAGAACCACCACGGCCATGGTCATCGCTGTCCTCATGCTCTGGCACTTCAACGTGGGTACCGGCGCTTCCAACTGGCAGGGGCTGCGGGGATGGATTTCTTGTCTGTTGGCATTTTGCTCCACACGAAGGAGCTCCAGGAGAAGTGGAGATGCGTCCCTGGTTGACCCATTCCCCCGGAGCGGTGGGAGGCTCTGTAGGAACTAAGGGTTAAGGGCAAGAGAGATGTGGCTCCCCTCTTGCAGAGCAGATGGGGGTAAAATTTCAGATGTGCCTTGCGTGTCTTCTCTGTCTGGGCAAAGGCGAGGTGGAGGACGTCTGGGCTGTGCTTGGATTTGGGAATCTGCGCTTTGTGCTCAGATACTGGGCGTCACCCCATGGTGGGCTTCTCCACCGGCCCCAGAGCAAGAGCCCCCGGCGTGGGATCCCCCCTGTGCTGCCCAGCGAGGGTCCGGTGCTCCAGGGCATGGTGGTGGGTGGCTCGGAGGGGACGGACCCGTGCGCACCTAACGCCCCATCCCTCCCTGCCCACCGCAGGGCGTCCCTGAGATGAGCGAGGACGAGATCGTGAGCGTGCCCGACGCCAAGTACACCAAAGGGGAGTTCGAGGTGAGTCCTGCAGCCAGTGTGGCCTTATGCTGTAGGGTCTCCTGAGCCCTGCAAGATGTGCCAGCGCTCCTTGCTTGGAGGGGATGGGTCCTCTCCTGGGCTGGGAGGTAAGCACGGGCACGGAGCGGTTGGGTTGGAGGCACCAGGTGAAGCCCCTGCTGCTCTGCCCACGCTCCAGGTGGTGATGAAGGTGGTCCAGCTCCTGCCCGATGGTCACCGGATGAAGAAGGAGGTGGACATGGCCCTGGACACCGTCAGCGAGACCATGACGCCCATGCACTACCACCTCCGAGAAATCATCATCTGCACCTACCGGCAGGTGAGCGGCACCCCCGTGCCCTTTTCTGCCACGGGGACGGTGCACCGGCGCCTGGAGAGGGCTGCTGGATCCTGGACCAGGGTGGGCTCTTGAGCTGAAGCTGCGTGGCACGTCACCAGAGGGATGCTGGGGCTCCTTCCGTGGCGGCTTTTGGGTTCTTTCCCTGGTTTCCCAGGTGATGCTGGACAGTACAGCAAAGCCCGACAGCTCCCGTGCGCTCTCAGCGTTCACCACAGCTGGTTTAGGGGTGAGGAACAGCAAGCAGAGAGTTAAGGTGGTGATGGATTTATTACTCGCGGCAGTCCCTCACCCCAGGTAATGGGGGCTTGAGGGTCGTGGTGTTCCAGCATCCCGTGCATCCCTTGCCGTGCCGCATCCTGCATCCCTTGCCATCCCGCATCCCGGCGCTGCAGCCGGCAGAGGGCAGGGCCGCTGCGTCCCGTTCTCCTCCCATCTCCTCCGACTTTGGGAGGAAAACCATCTGTGCCTGCGCACCGAGCCTCTCGCAGCCGGCTGAGCCCACGCGCTTCCCGGCAGCGTTAACTCGGGAGCCTTTGCGGGGCCGTGACGACGGAGGGGAGCTGCTCCCATTTATTAGCGTTACTGTTTTTCGGAAGACAACTGCCCGCCCGTTCCCGTGACCTCCCTGCACCTCTTCCCGCTGCTTGGCAGCGAGGAGCAGCGCATGGGTGTTCCTGGGCTGTATCCTGTTTCCCGGCCAGCTGTGTCCAGCCCGCCCTGACAGCCGATGGGGAAGGAAGATAAGCAGGGAGTCATCCGCTGCCCTGCTCCCCTTGCCCCAGGAAGAGCCTTTTATCGTCACCTCGGAGGCAGCTTGTGCAAATGCTTTCTTTTTTTTTTTCATTTTTTTTCCCCCCCAAAAAGTGAGCCCAGGATGGGCAGGCTCCATGGGGACATCTCTGCTCCAGCCAGCAGATGCAAGCTGGAAGAAATGGGTGTGCTTCCAGGCGCACGTAACCCCATTTTGGGCTTTGCCAAGCAGATTTTGGTTGCATCCTGCTCTTTGTTTTGCTCTCGGGTGGGTGGGAGCGATTTTCAGAGCCTTGCAAGGGATGCTCCGCCCGGTTAGGACGAGCAGGAGGGAAGGAAAACGTGCTCCCGTGCTTGGCTTGGATTCCTTCCTGCCCCTTCCCATCCCAAACCGGGAAGAAAAAATAGGTCGATGCCTTCCTTCCGCTGCCGGAAGATGCGTTGTTTGGGGAGGTCTCCTTGATGGCAGCTCCTGCAGCAGCTGCCAGCAAAAAGCTGGCGGCTTCCTCCCGGCGAGGCTGCTGCAGAGGTATCCAGCAAGGTCTGCTGCAGCGTTTCCTGGGACGGTCCGTAGGAAGATAATGATCTCCGTTAGGTTCCTTGGTTTATCGGGCATTTCTGCGGGGCCACGTTGCTCTGTTGCTGGGTCGTGGTCTTTAATCCACTCGTTTCCTCTCCATCTCCCACCTGGGCTTCAAGCGGGGTTACAAAGACTCGCAAAAGCCGGGTAAGGATCCGCTCCGTGCAAATACTGGCGCGTGCACGCAGAGGGGATGCCTTTTCCCAGGGCAGAACTGATCGCATGGTGCTGCCGTGAACGAGGCTGTAAATGAGTTGGGAGGAAAAAAAGTAAAAAAAAAAAAAAAAAAAGAAAAAAA
>VXAL01003218.1:0-53575 GCA_013399475.1 Chauna torquata | reverse complement strand
TCTGAGAAGGGAGTCACCTACCAGGTCCATTCAGCAGAAAACAGAACAAAGAACGGAGCCACCGGTACTGCCAACTAACAGTCTCAGCATCCCTAAAATGGAGGGCTAGAGAACTACAGACTCTTCTGCAATTGTCAGGGAGCCTGTGACTTGCTAAGTCAAAGGGACAATGTGAATATCAAATTCCTAATGATAGATGCTGTGAGACTTGTTACACAGAGCATAATTTTGTTTAACTTAAAACTTAAGATTTGTCTTCACAAATCTGACACTGTAAAATACTATCTTTCCAGACAGCAAGGAACATTGCAAACCAACCAAAGTTCACAGCAGGATTTTGCCAGCACAGCTGTGTCAGGTGGAAAAGTGGTCTTTTCACACCCCTGACTGGTGTACCCTTGACAGCAGCACTTTCTAGTGAACAACAGCACTTCTCAAACTCTTCTTGGGCAAAGTTTTCAGCTAAGTCACACAAACACACAGTAGAAGGCATTTTGTTGCTCAGATGGCACTCATATTCTGCTTGCTTGGGAAGCAGCTGGAGCGTAACCTGGAGACCTAGTAACGTACATCAATACTACGCAAACCTTAAAAAGTGTAATTGCTGTGACAGTGTTACAAAATTAATAGATAAACAGCTAAGGCACAGGATGTCTATGCAAAACACCAACTACTGCACGGAGGAGTATGTGCAGATGGGGAAAAAACATCTGAATATGGCATTTGAAGACATACTGAAAACATACAGTGCTGCCAGTGAATGAAGTTTGCACGCAGGGTGAGCATATGGACAGAGTAATTAACCAACTAGAAACTGTTTTAACGGAAGACAACACACAGGAATTTATGAGACACAATATATAAGAAGGTGATTAAATGTATACAAATGAGAAAGTGCATTACACTGCTCTCATTAACAAAACCTGTGCGACGAACCCAGCGGCCAGTCGCACTGTGGGCAGGGCACGCTTGAGCAGTCAGGCTCCTGGAAGATTGTACCTGGAGACAAACTCCAGAGCTGCCAGTTCTAACCAACAGACATCTGCATCCCTCAGCGCTACAACGGACCAAAGTGCCCCGAATTTCAGCAGTTATGAGCAGGGGAAGAGCAGCTACCAGGAGTGAGACCCTGGGAAGATCTGCCAGCTGCAGCTGTATTCGTAGTAATACTTTTCCTTCTGCTGAAACTCAAAAGAACCTGATACCTCTCTGAGGAGTCCACCATCCCAAAGAAATACGAAGACTGCTCTGACACAGCAAACCATTCACATCCACTCTAGCTACTACCTGACAAACATATTTTTTCCCTTGTGATGGAAACCTAACGCAGTCCATGAAGTATAACTTCTATTTCCAATTCCTGCCAGAAATCAAGATTACAAATTAACTTTTCTGGGGACCTGATTTTCTGAATATATCACCAAAACTGCCGATATATGGCTGCTCTAGACATTCGATCCCAAATTTCAATATTGTTACTACTTTCTGTCCTTCTGAAGAGAAGTCCCCAAGCTACCAGATTTTTAGCTTCTCCAGGATAATACTTATGTTAAGACTACTTGGAAAAAAAATTCAGGAGCACTCCAGTGCCACATGGTATCTTCAATTTGTTTTCATTTTTTTGGACTGGAATTCAGACAATAGGGTGGGGTTAAAATATATCCCACCCAGATTTGACTGTTTATGGATGGTTGTTATTTGGAAGCCTGGATATTTGGAAGTTTCTTGGATGGAACCATCCATCAGGAAAAAAGATATTCAGTTAAAATGTCCTTTTAACATCAGAAGGAAAAATAATTGCATTTATGTTGGTAATTATTATGCTGCGCTATTGCAAGGTCTGTCCTGAAGTGGTGAGCCCTCTGCTTGGCCCCAGTATCCTGACAGGTGCCAGCAGTACCAAGCAGCGGGGAGCAATCCCAGCCCTCAGGCCAGCCCAGCCTGGGATCTCGTTGGGCATTTTCTGCAAAGCTGCCTTCTCTTCCAGTGACTGCTCTGTCATCATTACCCCTTGTCAATCCATCTCTTGAAGGCTTTTTCCTCCCGGTTCTTTTCTTGGCATTACTATGTGATTTCTAACCAATTTGAATTGCTCACTTTCCTGTTAAAAAAAAAAAGAAAAGACAACTTCCTTTCATGGCTGAATGCCCATACAAGTCTGCGAGGATCGATTTGCACCCGTACTTCCTCCTTTTCTGAAACAGCACGCGTACGGCACTATGTACCACAAGGCTGAGAGGAGGAACTGAGCAATGTAATCATCTACCCTGAGTCTCTGCAAAGAACATTCACTTGCTAAGCTATGGTGTGTTCAATGCTCTGGACACAGAAGACTTAGACAGCAAAGCCTGCCAAACATATCAATACCGGTTTGGGCTTCAGTGACACGAGTACGGTTTTCCACATGGCACACTGCTCTTCTGGTTTACTGAGAGGGAGCCAAAGTAGGCTTTTTTCCTCCAATCCTACATGACTGATCACAAAAGGGGGGATGAGGCAGCCTCACCCAGACTGGGCTATGAGGGGAGAAAAACTTGCCCTACCTGCAAAGCAAACTAAGTGTCTCAATGAGATATTTTATAAGGGCGCATACTAAAGAGGAAGGAAGACGAGGCACAGGATATCATCTCCAAAAATCAGATACAACCTTGAAAACAGCGAGGAATTAAACAAACTGCCGTCCCAAATGATTAGTCTGAAATTCTGAACGCTGGGAATTACAAATTTCCTTTGTCATAGCTCTACAGCAAACACAGCTATAGTTAACACTGGTTGCTATATGGAAAAATGAACTGAAAATCCTTTACTGCCAGTGACTGAACCAGGCTTGTTCTGCTGCGCAAGCCTCAAACAGGCTGAAGTACCCAATGTAACCAACATGCAGGCTCTAGCACTAAGAAAAGTAGTTCTCAGAGGAGTGGATCCACTCTCATAATAAACAACAAACAGAATTATATTCCTTTAACAAACAAACAAAAAACCTTGTTCCTAATCTTGTAAAGAAAAAAAGAAGTAAGCTCTCACATTCAGTACTTCCTGCCGTAGAGTTGCGGGCTCCACACAGCTGATTAGACGAAGCA
Source organism: Chauna torquata (assembly GCA_013399475.1). NCBI lineage: Eukaryota > Metazoa > Chordata > Aves > Anseriformes > Anhimidae > Chauna > Chauna torquata. The sequence continues at coordinate 50,495 of VXAL01003218.1, read as the reverse complement.
GGAGGTCCATCATTGCTGATGTATCTATATGCTTTAGCACCAGGCTAATAAATTTGTCTTTTTTCCTTAAAAATGCAATCACCTAAAAATAAAAATGTCATCATGAGCTGCTAGTAAAACAAACAGACATAACACCACCAGACTTCCTATACTTCATGTTCTTGTCTCAACCAACCAGCCTTGATGCAAAACAGCTACTAAGCCAAGAAACTCCCCAGAGATCAGACAGAATAACATTCTCATTTCAAGACAGTACTAAATCAAATCTTTTTAGCTATTTTTTCTTTCCTCTATGCCCCACAGAAATAAAAGTGAGAATTTTTCATCCCACTATGGCTTTCTGACAATCCCCGTTTAAAAAATCAACTCTGAATTGGAAACCATGTATTCCTCTAAAACACTGTACAGCACGTGTTTCCAGCACCCCTTTTAGAGGTGTGAGACTGAGGCATTATTTATGTAACAAGAAGGTTCTGGGCAACGATCAAGAGGATGTATCAACATGCTTTAGTACAAAAATAAAGCTTTAGCCCAGGAATATCCTTGTTACTGCAGTTCTGAAACAAAAACTATATAAAGGTGTCCAAACAAGTCAGCAATTCCCCCAACCAAGTAAGTGTGAAGAACTTTTCAAAGCCTGCATTTCAATTCCAACCTTAAAGAGTAAAGCTATTTTTCAATTCTAAGAATACAATGAGATCATGAGGATAGCAAGGACACTTCTGCACAACACAAACCGCATTAGTGAATTAATTTGCACGTACGTATCAGGACAAGTCTAATCACTACCTGTTCCGTTTTTCTTGCAATGAGATTCCCAATAGTCTTACTGAAGAAACTGGCAAGCAATGGGTTCAAAGGAGGCTCATGATCCAAGAAGTCGTAGAGGATATTCAGCAGAGTTTCATCCCCTCCCAGCTTGTCATTGATCTGGGGCACATCCGAGGTCAGCAGTTCACAGGCTGTGTTTGGATATCTAGGACAGAACCAGAGCAACTAAAGGTGAAATGAAAACTCTCAAGAAAATCTTCACTTTTTACAGTTACAAAGTAAAGAGCAGGAGGTTCACCCTTCTTGGAGACAGGGTGGGGGGCAGAAAATAACATGAGAAACAAGGGTCATCTCCATTAATGGCACATTTAAAGAAACACTATTTCCTTAGCACATCACGTGTGGGTTTTTTACTACTGAATTATCCATTCAAGCTGCCTTCAAATTACAGTTAGTTCTGATTTTTAAGAGTGCTGCTTAATCATTTTCAGTACACTTAAAATCTCTTTAAGTCTTTTAATGTAAATCCACTTGCACAACTAAAATTAACCTAAAATTTGAAGGTTGATTTGAAGAATGAATATTTTAGCAGGTTTCTGTAATATCTCTGAAAAAGTGTTCTTTCTACTACTGGAGTTGAATTAAAACGGAACATCATAATTTTTTATTTTTTAGTCAAGAGGGCTAGAATTTAGAGACCGAACATTAGGCCTAATACAAGACTTCTAACACATGAGCGTACACTATGTACAAGCAAGCAACTCACGGCCATTCTTTTGAGTTCCAATTTTTCAGCAATATCTACAATCTTCTGCAAAGTCAACTTTTTCTTTTCAGAAATAATTAGTTTCTGGTTTAGACAATTTTGTTCACATAAATCCAAATATGAAGTTATATTTGGCAGCTAATGGAACCCTTTCTTTTCCTGACCTCATTTCTTGCTCTTCCAAGTGGTCTTTTTTTAGAAATAGGTCACATTTAAGACCAGAAAAGGTAATAAAGTGTTTATAATTAATAGTATGTTTATAATTAGGCAAAGTCTCAAACATGAAAGTGCATATGTACAAAACAAACTGAAGTGAACAGAAAATCAGCTTTCAGGGACTGCTAGTTTTGATAAAAGAGTAAGTTTCATTGGGTTGAAATTCCACATTAAAAGCAAACTGTAACGTACAACTACACAGCCCTGTTTTGCAGATGTTTCACTGTTTCAGTCTCTCCATTACTCACACAACGAATGAATTAAACGCGGGATGGAAGGTTGTCTTGCACACACACTGCAACACTGAAATCCATCTAGCTATTTTTGATTTTTTCAAAAATCTCACCTGAGCATTTCACTGTTCAATTAGTGTCTTATTTCCACATTATAGCTACTGTCCATCCATAAAACAAGCTTAGGAGAACTTCTTAAAAAAAAAAAACTATCCACCACCACACAGAGGTCATTGAAATCAGAAGTAGTAGTTCATTCGTGCCGTGAAATTCAACCGAGCACAGCTTCAGTGATACAGATGATCCTAGAGTCAAAAGGCAGCCGGACTTTACTTTTAAACCACGATTCATTGTTACCCCACTAATTGTCTACAGACTGACAAGGTCTGCTCAAGCGGTTCAGTAGTTCTAGGCACAGAGAAGCATTTCTGAAGCCAAAACTTCCCACTGAGTGACAGTTCTGATCTCAGAATCTGGGTTGCAATGCTTATGTGCTGTTTTTCCCTCTTAGCTGAAATGAGTTAGATTTCTGCTCCGGATCTCTTCAATAGAAAACCACACGGAAATCTTAACAGCACTGCCTGATCCTGAAAAGGGGCCCTCTGCTCCCGAGCCTGATCTCCCACCTTCCTGAGCCCAGCGTGTCTGATGCATCTGGCAATGGTTCCTAACCTAATGGCCACCTGTCAGAGAGGGAACTGTGGAATTATTGTAGGTACTCAGAAATTTCAGCTCAGTTCTTGGACTGACAAGACAGACACACAGATTGCTGGAACTCCCGGGAACATTACAGACAGGAGGAATGTTGCGTCGCTGCGTGCACTGACGGCACGTTCACATCTTGCGCACAGGATGCTTGATTGTGCCGTTGTCAAGAGGAGCTGCTAGGATCACGGCCAGGGACAGGACACCAGGAAAGGCAGATCTTTGTCTGACGCTGTTCTGGCTCCTGCAGCTCCCTGAGGTGACCGCCACGCGCCCGCCTGCAGGCCCCGCGCACGCGGCCCTGCTCCCGGTGCTGTTGGTGGCCCAGCTGCGGGACGCTCGGCCGGCCACAACGACTCCTCGCAGCGCACAGCCCGAGTTGCAGCTTCCCTGCGCTTGTCGTCATTTCCAGCACACCAGCCTTGTGCCCACCTCTACCCTAACAGCTGCCATCGGTTTGGTTTTGTCACCCTCACTGCACAGAATTTTTACTTTGTAAGAAATTCCACACCTAAACCCCCTCAGCTGAAGCCTTGCTTTACTCATCACAGCTCCATTCGGCTCTTAACAAGGAAAACACTTCACGTCCTGGTAGCGCAGAGTGTGAAGACGGGTTACGGAACAGTAACTTTTTCCGTACACACGCTTTCAATCATGAACGCACTCTTCTGGTCACTGTTTGTCAAGGACTTCCAGGATACCTAGACTCCAAGGCCTTTGCTGAGATGTAAAAGGCAATCTGCAGCCCGTGATGTGCACGTGTAACTTGGGTCATCGGTCATTACACAATCAGCAGTCACTGCATTTACTTTACAACTGCTTGGTCACAGAATACCAGGAAATCTTTCTACCATTTCATTTAACTAACCTCAGTAATTTTACTTTGTCAACATTCTACATTTTTAATTCATCCCCCCCTCTTATTTCATGCATGAATATAACAACACAGGACTCAAATTAGTGCAAACCCAGAAAGCTGGAACTGGCCATTTCTCCCTTGCCTGTATTTCCTCTCTTTAAACAGTTAATTGACAACAGAACCCTTCCTTGTCATCCCATGACAGCTTGCTTTCAACAGACTTTGATAAGGGACCTTATCTTCCCAAGGAAGCGCTTACGGCACGTTAGGCACACCACCTTTATCCCTGGGTTTTGCTGTCTCCATCAAACACCTGTGAAGCCTGACTTCCCTCTAGAAGAGCTGCACCGTGCGATGGCAAGCAGCCAGCATGTGGAAGGGTGGCTGTGAAGCACAATTTTATTTCATTTTTTTTTTCTTCAATTTGCACAGTGCAGAAGCCAGATTTACTGGCTCACAGACCCGAACCACCATGGAGACCCTTAAGAACTTGTGTCTTATTTTCCACTTCTGTTCTGCTGGTTTTCAGGCTGATCAGGTGACCTATTTTGTATTTGAATTCCTTAAATCACTCGGGCAAATACCAGCCAGTCCTGGCAATTATTCCAGTGATTTTCTTCCAAAGGTACTTTGACAGATGCTCCAATTTGAGACAGTTCCTTAGTCTATTCCCTCAAAGGCAGACACCACTTGGGAATCCCCTGAGAAGTCTCTGAAGCGAGCACCAACACAAACCATTTAATTAGATTTTCTGCGATGCTCCCATCTTACTTTACACTTGGATCGTCTCTCCGCCCTACAGTCTTTGTTGGGTTTTGCCTTTAGCAAACTCTCTCAGAATCCCGTTGTCCAGTCTCACGGATTAACGAGTCACAGTATCCTTTCTCCACGTCTGGCCAGCACCTTCCTTTAGTAAGGATGTAGCTCTACCTGTACTTGGTTATTTGTCTTTAACCATGCCGGTTTCCTATTATTTTAAATGTTTTCAATACAAGCTCTGTGTGTACCATAAGCCACAAATATGTTTCCAAGGCCAGCTGTGAGCTTTTTATCCTCTTACAGTATCATTTACCTCCTAATCAGCCTCCTCACCTGTATGCAGTTCTGTCTTAAAGTTACGAAAAACAAACCCCAAGCCCATGATAAATGCTGTTTATGCCTTTTTTTTTTTTAAACTCCTACAAGGATGGCAAATTTGAGTATATTCTAGTTACTACCACAAAGTAATTTTACAGCAGTTTCATTTCTTAGAGTGCTCAAGGTTACATGAAGAGTTTTTTCTCCTTTTTCTGAATCACTGTTCCATGCAAAAGGCATTCGTGACTCCTAAGAACTCGCACACGGTGCCTCCCGTTGATATACATCCTGTCACCAGGTGAATAAATGAAATCTCTCATTATTACAGCATGTTCCACTCTTGCAGCCTTGTCAGTCTGAGTTTCACAGCCAGATCTAATACTTCACCCTTTCTGTTCAGGCACTGCATCCCAGCCCATAAGGTTTCCACGCTGCTGCCAACTTCCTCATCCCACTCGACATTCAACTCTTTCCTACGCAGCCCGCTCTTACACTAGCATAGTCTACTCTGCCTTTCCTTTGAGCTGTGCTCCTGAAGCTGCATGGCCTCATTAGGTTTATGAGACACCCCAGTATGTCAACAAGTTCATTATAAACTGACATTACAATTCGAATAGTTAAACACACTGCTTTGATTGCTACAGGTCTTCACCTGGTTGCTTAGTTTTGCACGCCATGCTTAGATGGGGATTTAGTGTCGACTTGTGCTCTACGGTCTCCTTTCTGAACTTTACAAACTTCCATCCTGCTGACATTTCAAGAACAGCGTTGTGATGATTCCAGTTCTACAGCATGCATCATTCTGAGCTGCACATCCTTCCAAACCTATCGAGTTTCTCTCTCCCCTGTTCCAGTTTAAAATATTTTCTAACCTTTTCTTAAGAGCCAAAAACTGGATTCCATTTGGATTTAGACAGTCTTTTCTTCCCATCTAGGTTTTACCTATTCCAAAAGCCCCCCCCCCCCCAGTTTTTAATAAGCTTAGACCCTCTTTCCTCCCTCCATTGCCTCACCATGCTTTGGAAGTGCTTCTCTGTGTCAGTACTACACACAGTCTGTGTGTAGTACTGGAAGCATTTCCAAAAAATGCTTTATAAGATCAGCGCTGTTAGTCCCAGCAAGCAGGTCACTATGCAGTTCTCATGGCCAGCAAGCACTGACTCACCCCTCCAACCCGGATAACTGCGCTTCCCACCTCTACACCGGCTTTTCTAGCAGGCACCTTACAGACTGCTCTTAGAGGAAGACACGATGCCACTATCTGACGCAAAGGCCCGTAAATGAGATCATGAGCTTAGGCCTCCCCAGCAGCACTTTCCTCCAGCTTGCCAGCAGAGGGACTGCACAGCTGGATGCAGGCTGCTTCCCACCAGCCTCTGCACCTCCTCACCAGCCAGCCTGGCCTACAGGGACCCTGAGCTGCCTAAACCACACACCAAAAAGGCATACCATCCTGCACGCGAAATTCAGGACACCTGGCAGTAAACACCCTCGTACTGAGCTTTCCTCTTCATTTTGGCTTGCACTGTGGATTTTGCTTCTTTAGAAATTTTTGTTTGCCCCCACCTCTTCTTATTCTTTATCTGTTTGGCTAGGATAGGAAAAGGTTTCCACTTTACCCTGGCAGCACACAGGACTGGAGGTAGTTCCTATCTCATGATAGCAGCCATGAGAATCTCAAAACAACAGGACATAAAAATATGGCCTGGCTAACAGAAGTATGAGAGCATTCTACAGAGCAATGGACAATGTACAAATTAGTACTGGCATGGTACTGGAATCCCTCATTCTCTCCTCCTGCAAAATATATATACATTCCAGCAAAGGGCCACAAGTCTCACATTGCTCAATATTTCCTCTGCTCATTAATTTTTAATCAAAGTTTTCCTTTATTGTGGAAAGTATTACCCATCATCTTCAACAAGAGATTTGGGGTTTGAGTTTGTTTCAGGTTAGATGTGAAAACAGTATGGATAAAGAGCTGCGCTAAGCTCAAAGCCAGTCACCCACACGAAAAGCCAGTCATTCTGATACAGTACAGGAAATGCAAAAAGTCAAGGGAAGAATCACAGAATCACAGACTGTTTGAGGTGGGAAGGGACCTCTGGGTCCTCCTGGTCCCAGCCCTGCCCCAGCAGGGCCACCTCGAGCTGGTGCCCAGCACCACGTCCAGGTGGGTTTGGGGATCTCCAAGGAGGAGACTCCTCAGCCTCTGGGCAATGGTTGCATGCCTTGTCCCTAGTTGAAAAGTACCTGCACGAAATTTGCATTTGTAGGACAACAGTATAAAACTAATATTCCTGGCTCCTTCTGGTAATTCAGCTTTGATAGCAGAAGCCTTGTAAAATCAGCCATATAGTATTCCAAGTTACTACACAATGTATTTCCTGGCATCACTTACCCGGAAACAGTCACCTAACCAGACTTGACTGCCTCACCGAATAATAAACCTAAACAATACCATCCTTTCTTCTGTGGATTTCTAGCAACAGCAATAACCAACACTGACCCATTCCCACAGTGACAAACTTGTACACTTTTATTAATTTATTTATACATGGAGCAGCCTTTTATTTTTACATAAACTTAGCAAAGAAAAACAAACTTCCCAAATCCAAAATGCAAATATTTTCAAGTATACACTTAGTTAAAATGTATAAACACAACTTGATATGAGAACCAGGCACATCCATAGAAGTCACCGTCATAAGAAAGGCTGTTTACACAGGCGCTCTCCCTTGCTATATGAAGATTGAAATCAACAGGTTTTGCATATGCAGCACACAGAAAATATTGCATCTTTTATTCACTATACAGTTTGATTTCTTTTGCGGGTTGACTATTGAAAAGCAATCAAGTTCCGAAATTTATAACTCTGAGCATGATTATCATTCTTTGCTTGCCATTTTGATAAAAGTGTACTAAAGGTACTTTTGAGATACTGATTATTTTGCTTGCAAAGTTTTGAATAAACAGCAAGATTTTTTTTTAGGTAAACCCACTGAAAAGCCATTAAAAAAGAAACAAGCTTCTGAAAATTCGCCACGAATACGAAAACGCTGTAAAATATTTCTCGTTACTTGGAAGATTTTTGCAAGACCAAAAATATTGCATCATCTTGCACCAGAGCACTTCTAACATCAAGACCTCTCATTCAGTTTTCTTCATATAGGACAGAAAACAAATACCTACTTGAAGCGGACTTTCTCATCCATATCCACAGGGGGCTCATGTGTGATGAGGTTGACCAGCTCCTCCATGCAGTGCTGCTGGCAAAGGAAGTCCAGCAGCTTGCGGTTCTGGGCCTTGCACTCCTGTAAGATGTCATCTTCATCCATCAGCTCGTGAAGTGTCACATCTTCTTTATCCAGCAGCTTATCCACATGTGATGTTGTGTTCAAATCAAACTTCCAGAACATGATGATGGGACACACCTAGCTGTAATACAGAAGAATGAGTTAATCTGCAGTCTTCACTACTTACTCCTCCTTTATATATTCCAAACAGAATACCTCAATCTAGTTTCTAGCCAGCTTATAAGAATCAATAATTTTGTGTAAAGAATTTATCTAAGTACTGTTAGTTTCCTGGTATGAGAAGTTAGATTATACTGTATGGTATCAACAATGGAAGTGATATATGCACGACCTAACTTTAACTGCAAGTAGCCTGAACTAAAACCAGAGTATGTTTGTACACAGAAATGCAAAGATCTGTAACTGCAAAGCATCAGATGATGGCATTGCATCTTCCTCTAAGAGCAGTCTGTAAGGTGCCTGCCAGAAAGGCAGGTATAGCGGTGGGAAGGGTGATTATCCAGCACAGAGAGGCTGTTCACAGATAGGAAGCCACACTACTGTGCTACAAACAGTCTGCATTAGAGGGTTTGGGCCTCTCTGTACGCTTACTATAGTTCTCAGAACTGTGCCCAGTGGCCAAAACTACAATCAATGATTTCTGTAAGAGGAACAAAGGCCTTCAACATATACATAAAGGCAAGATAGAAATAAAGATAGATTGTAATTAGAAAAAAAACATACTGAAAACTGAATGGTAACATCGGTAAAACTAGAGCTGAACTGCTGATGAATACAGTGTAGAGTTTCGTAAGGTCTAAGCCATTAATCTCATAGACATCACAAACATGTAAAACGAAGCGGTCTTCAGTGGGGCAGAAGAGCATGCTTTGTTCTCATACACACAGAAGTGCACACCCATGTGTGCGTGATGTGCAGCTGTACCACCTGCAGCTCCAGAGCTGGGCGCTGCGGGACTCCGACCTCGAGGAGGAGAGAAGCTGAGCGCGCTGTCAGTGATGTACGACGCAGCCGACGGGACTGCAGCACCTGCAGCAAGCTCCACCATTCTGAACTCTAGTCTCACTGGGGGAAAAAGCAGGGCTTAGAGACTAATGGTTCATGTTAGCTAAAGGATGCACGACTGGGCAGCCAAAGTTTGGTCTGCGAAATAATGCCCAAGTTCTATTCTTGACCATCCTACAACAGATGATAACGATGTGCACGTAGCCACCTGCCAATCAGGGTGGTTCCAGCATTTTACTACGTCTTCCAATTAGGACTTACGGGTGTTTACCAGTAACAGAAGTGGCAAAAGGATACTATAAATCAAAGCCAGAAATAGAAACTCAAGTAATGGTCTCCTTTTCGTACACATTCTGGGTCTCAAGTCTTTGTACATATTTGCTGAGAGGAAACCCTCCTGACCATCATCTTCCTTCACAAGAAGTTTCGCACGAAATTTTTGCATCAATCCCAACTAAATACAAAAGATTTTGATACAGTTCTTTGCAAAACTGTTAGAAGTGAGACTCTGCATATAACGAAAAACAACATGTTATTAAAGACCACCTTGGGCTGGAGTCTAGTCCCACAGAACCACTGGTAGAGCATCTGGTCACAGAACCTCCCTGCCCCAACAGAGTTCCCTCAAACCCTCTCGCAACGTTTCAGACCATCTCCCCTGCGGCCCCTCTTGCATCTGTTGCGCTCTGTGGCACCCTCCAGTGTGTGACCAGAGCTGAACACTATTTCTGATGATATTTCACTGTTGCCATGTAGATAGGTAAGAACATTCCCCCTTCAAACAATTTTCACTAAATACAGAGCAATGCACATTTTCATCCCATTCCTACCTCTCATGCTTTCTTTCCAGTTATCCTGACTTTTTTCTATGTGAGCTCTATTTTTTTTTTTAGTTATCTTCCCCAGTACACATTCAAAAGAGTCATTAATTATATCAAAACAAGACAATGTCCAGACTGATCCTTAAGAAACATTTCCAGTAGTCCTCCTCCAGCTTAATATTTTCTTATAATTCTGCCCTTGGACATCTCACGTCAGGACCTGGTTAACTCACTCTGACTCTTAAACCAACCACAACCTTTCACAATCTTGTTCTATCGTAGAAAATACCTTAATGATCTCCACAAAGAAACAAGATTTACTGAATTTCTTTTATTTAGAATATCAGCTGCCAAAGAAAGAGCTCAGATCAGTTTGGCACAATTTAAATTACTGATCTTCATTTCATTTTTCATTGCTGTATCTGTTACTACTCCCTACAAGGAGCACAAAGGAGTACCCACCTCCTCCTTCTTCCCCAGTTAACACTTCCAGTATCTTCATTAAGTACAAGGTAACGTCAATCCCTCATCCATAGACATTTGTACTTCACTGAACTATCTGAGAACTTGTGTACAGCCTTTCATTTCTGGCTCCCATTTAGTGTTTCAGATTAAGTTCTTCCCCAGACACTGTCTCATCCTCACTCAAAACCCACAGCTCTACCGCACATGCAGACATCTAATGAAAGGAAAACAGCTTGTGAAGGAAGTGGAGCCTGATCACAGCGAGGGGGCCGACGCCTGGTTCTGTCTGTGATGCAGGGGAGCAGGTGTAACGAGAGGCTATGAAGAGACAGCATCATGTTGTAGGCTATGGGGATCAGAGACGGTTGCAAGAAAACCAATCATTAACACTAAGGAAAAGAATAAATTATTCCCCACTGACAAAGGTGATAAGCGTAGTTCAAACAAGATAAACGTTCTGCGTAATAATGCTATTAAGCTACAACACCTTTTAAAAAAATGAAGCAAATTGGATGCAAGATGTCAAAGTGCTGCATTCCCAGATTACCTGGGTGTGAGTTCATACAACAGTCACAACATTTTTTTTTTTTAAACCTAACCCACATTACTGTTTCTGTGGCAGCAGGAACACTTGCTCCAGCCATTCGTTTTTGTCTTCTGCACCATCCAAACAAGTTACCACGCCTGATCTTTTACATAACTACATCTACAACAATTTTGAAATGATTCTTTTTTAAAAAAAGGAACAAAACCCACTTTCTTCCCCTCCATGGAGGCTTACTGAAGAAGGGGGGCTCTGCTTTGCAGTCACCAGAGCAAGGCGCTGGTACTGCTAAGGCTAACTAAAAGGCTGAGGACCTGCATTTTCTAATTAGCTCTGTTTAAATATCTGGGTCCCTTTCAGGAAAACGTTAACACTTAACCTCTAACTGAAGGCCTTACAGTAACTATTAAATCAAACACATTAAAAAACACTAATTTATAATTATTTGTACCAATTAAATTATTGACATGCAGTTCCTGCCCTACCTCAGTTTAAGGATTCTTCTCGTGTGCGTCTAAGGATCTCTAAAAAGAATCATTACCTCATGAAACAGACTACTTTTTTTCTTGGAATAGCTCCAGTACCCAGGATATTTGATAACAACTCTGGAGTTTCACTCAGTGCTTCAAAATTCATCACAGGGAGTTCATTTCAGAGAGCTTTTTTCCACATCAACATTCTTTCTTTTGTTTTAGTTTCCTTCTTCAACTTCGAGACCTACAAATTAAGACAGTCACTGCAAAGCTGTCCTTTGCAACGCTGATGCGATGAAGCCCTGTCCGAACTCACGGTGTTGCAAGACCAGATCAGAAACAGAACATCTCAGCTACGAACTGACAGAGCGCAGCCTCCTTATAACCCATCTGTCTTCCCTCAGTCCTGCCGTATTGTTTACCAGCTGGCTTTGGACTTCCAGCGTTTGAGGCAGAGATCGCATACCCTACGGGGATGTGCACGGCCCGGATCCCGGTGGGAACAACCAAGATCCTGACCAAGCATCACAGACAGAAAACCACTTCACTCCAAGTTCCTTTTAAACGCCCAAATCAATCATTGTAGTCAAACCCACAGCATCAAGTCGCTTGTAAAGCTACCTATGAATACCCAGGCTACCGGCCCTGTTCCTGACAGGCCCAAGCGCGGAGCCGCGGTGGGGTGAGACCTCTCCAAACGAGAGCTCAGCCCAGCTTCCCGCAGGGCCCGACCACTGCGGCTTCCTAGAAATCTGCCAAACTGCCAGATCGACTAGCTCAGGCTGATCCCAATCTGTCGGGAACAACTCCCCCCACCAAAAATAGCATAAAATGTGGCAGAAAGAAGCAGCTTCTAATTTGAGCCTTCAACATTCTTGGGAAAAAAAAAAAAGTAAATTTCAGCATTACAGCAATAAGCAAGAGCTTCTGCATCTGTCCATCCAGCTACTAAAAACACACTGAAATGAATTTCTGAGTTAGGAACAGACATCTCAATTTTCAACCTACATGACATTTTTGTGACAGTAATGCTGTTTGGCTGTATAGTGTGTTCATTACAAACTGTTCTTCAGATATTTTTAACTAACTGTGCTTAGCTATAAATTCACCAAGTGAAAAGCCGACATAGAAGGCCTTAAATTAAGGATGTTTGGGTGCACGGTTAACCTAAATACATACATATTCCATATGTATGCACGGACTACAGGCAAAAAACTTACCTTTGGAATGCAAACCCATTACAAATCTGTCAATTCTACGATTTTGCACAATTTTTTTTTTTACAGTTCTATAGGAGAAGCAGTCTAAGCTACAGGAGATGCTGACGGCTGTCCTCAGGAAGGGAAGCCAGCTCGTTTCTCAGCCCAGAGCTGACATACCCCTCCCGCCCTCCGATTAAAGCAGAGGTTGGCAGCACCGCTGAGGAGCTCGGGCTCTCCCACTGCAGCCCCGTCCGCAGCCACCATGGCCCTCGCTGGCAGAGCCGGGGCCCCTGGAGACCCAGGCGCCGTTCCCGGCCGCAGCTACAGCGGGCTGCCCAGAGCCGGCCCTGCAGCAGCTGCTTGCCCACCACACCGCCCGAAGCACACGCAGCACCGGGGGACTCTTCTCCCCTGCCCTCACCCCGGCCAGACAGAGCTCTTTAGCTACAGTGATCTTACAGGTTACTCAGTAAAATGCAGCAATCGAGACTGGGAAATGACTGTTCACGGCATACCGAAAGTGACAGTTATGCCAAAGCAAGTGTCCAGGCAATCAAGTGAGGTTTTGTAATCTGCTAACATCTCTGCAAGCTGGAATGTGGGATGGTACCACAGAAAGCCAGACGCTGCTGAAGAGCAGGAGGCCACAAGCCAGGCACGGCTGAGACCAGCCCCTGCTGCCCACAGGGTCTGCGCTACGGAGCCTCAGGAAGCGGAGACGTACGGCAGAGGCTGAACGAGCAGCTCCGAGCGCGAGGGCATTCCTCGAGACGTGGCAGACCTGGGAGGTCCAGAAGAGCCTCCCACCCAAACATCAGCATATCCAGCACCAGGACGCTCGCAGCTGATGGTGGTGGCAGTGACACGGCGTTATCTACGTACCGGCAGCACCAAGACAGACGAGGGGAGCTCTTGACGAAACTCAACTATCCAGCTTGTGGAAGTAGCAGGACATGTACACATACATGCATACAACACAATTTCAGGGTGTGTATTTTTGTATGCAGCACATGCAGACTTCTATAGTACACAACTAAACTGTTGAAGCACATGAAAACATCTTGAAAACACAGGACAACTGTTTGGGAAAAAAAGACCTGTACGATGAGAAAGGTATACCCCCTACGAATGCTTCATTTTGAGTTGTCAGGAGGCAAACTACTATTCCTACAACAATCAGAATTGTTCATGATTATATAAAAAATGATAATCTAGTAAAGTAACTGCCCCATTCTGCAACGATTCGGTAACTAACTTTTTTAATCTGTCACTGTGGGTAAGTTATAACTAACAGGGCACTTGTTCTCCACAAGCTACGGAGAGTCAAAACAGAAGCACTTACAAGAAATGAGATGTCCTCATAAAGAACCTGAGCTACAGTGAGAAACCTCAGCCCCTTCAATCACCACGCTCCAATTCATCAACAGGGCCCACCACAGGGTCCACAGACACCAGAGCAACCCCCGAACTGAAGCAATGGTACAGCCTCGGAGCCAGAAGGCAGAATGAGAAACAAAGCCCAGTTTTGGTACTATGAAATAACTCCACGTTCTTTCTATAAACCAAAAAAAGCGTATCTTCTCCTTCTTCCAAACTGTTGATAAGAAAAAGTCTACTGAGTAAAAGGAAAGAAGGTAAGAGAAACTGAAAGCAGCTAAAGAGTCCGAGTACTATGAGATCAGTAAGTTGTATTTACAATTTCTTCTTGTGATGCATGACTTACAAAGATTCACCACAGCGTCCTACGGACAGCATAACAGGAAACAAACGTAAAGCTGAGAAACTTCTAAGCACTAAAATACAAGCGCTTGAAGCCACTGAAGAGGTCAAGGAATACAAGGCAACTGCACATCAGAAGAGGTAGATGAAGATGGGAAGCTGCTGAGAAAGAGGAAAAAGCATCATCACTCTGTGTGGCACTGCAGAGCCCAAGAAAGGAAAACCAGGAATATAAGACGTCCCTGACTTGATTTATTTATCTGATGGAAAAAAAAATTTTTTAAATTGCAGATTTCCAGGACAAAAGACCACACAGAAGTGGACGCTAACTGCCAATTTTAAAATGTTCCCAACCAATAAGCATTCAACAGCGTTCCGTGCTCTAGCTTTACGTTTTGATGGGGGTGGTGAACGCAATGCGAGCGACCTAGCAAAGCTGGGCGCTCTCAGGCCTTTCCACCCAGCGGGAAAGGGAGGGCTCTCTGCAGCTGAAAGGCACATTCTACTGCAAAAGCTGGGCTTGGAAATGGTAATATTAAACAGACCCATGCAGGGATGTCAGTAATGAGAGGTGAGGAAGTGAAGTGTACTCTGTGCACCGCAAGCAACTCTGTCACTATCAAAGCTGACGGTGCGCAGCTGTAACTGAATGAGGACAAAAGCAGAAGCGGCCCTCTCTGGAGCACGTGCCTCTACCTCAGAGGCACATTCCCTATTTTCCGCTCAGAGCGGGACAAGGAGCATCCTAACTACACTGAATAATTTTGTGGCCTGCACTATTTCCTCTCACAGAATTGCTGAATCTTCTTATAGAGCTCAGCCCGGTCTTTATGCCCTTTAAAGTGAACTGCTTTCTGCATTCATTCATTCAGTTTTGCTGAGGAGGTCCCAGTCCTCCAACTAGCCGGACCTCAGTGGCTTCTTAGCATCCCCCAAAACCTACCAACAAGAACAGTATCATGGCCACGCTCAGCATCCCACCAGCTACCACATCCAAACCACCTGTGTCTGTGTGGCAAGGAGAAGGGACTCCTGTAAAGGAGGAGTACCACCAGCTGTCCCTCCAACCGCAGGAAGCCCAGCTCTTTCCCCATGCTCCTGCAGTACCTTTTAGCAAGTTGTGGTGCTCAGAGCTCTGAAAGATCCGTTTAGCCAGGCGCACTTAGTTTAATACATACCTCTGGAGAAAGGCCAATGAATGCATCTCTACTCCAAAGAAAAACTTTTTCACAACTTTGGCTCTTGGCCTTACGCTTATTGATGTGATACCACCTTGCAGGCAGTTTCAGCTATCCAAACACAGAACTAAGAAGCATTAAGCATTGCCTAAATAGTTATCATTCACAATGAATTTGAATTTTTTAAGTTTTACTAACAATGTTCCTTTTCAACTACTCGCCATTCTCCCACCTAACTGCATACCACAAAAAACATCTAATTCCTGCTATCTACCACGATTCACTTATTGTCCCCATGTTTAAGCTTCCACTTTTGTAAAACTGGTAAGTCCTTAGGAGTACAAGGATGTTGCAGAGATTAGCAACTGTGAACAGCTTAAAATAAGCTTTCCTTAACAGGGTATTTCTTCACCAAGCCGTTACCCTCCACCACCAGCCTGTCTTTATTTGTAGTAGAGGCAAAGTTCATTTGAGATACCAACAGGTTGATTACAGACATGGAGGTATTCAAAACAATCCCTGCTACACCGCTTCTCAAGTTTCACTTTCCTTCCTCAGACAACAAGAAAAAAAAAGTTAAATGAGAATATGAGAACATGAGGACAAACATGTTGGGGCCATGGTTCACATTCTTGCTGCTCAGGATAATTCTTGATATTTTTTCTTTTAAAGATGTTTCTAGCTCTCTTATTTAGGAAAAAAATTGAAACATACTCATTATAACTGCTATAATGACACTTATCCAGACTGCAGGTTGTCTTCAGCAGTGGAAAAGGCAACAAGAAACAACACATTCTGCTTACATCCAGTAAACACAGAAGCTGAAGGTCTCCCTGCTCTGGCAGGCGCTGGGACTGCTCTGCAGGCTTGGAAGCCCAGCTGGGTTTTATAGGGACTGCTCATGCTGTGCTGATGAAGCATCTGTACGGAAGTCTAGATCAGAGCAATGTGGAAGGAGCTGACAGAAGGCTACCAAGCAATTCTGCCCCTGGCTTGGCCAAGACATGCTGCTCCTAACAGTTTGTCGGGGACTTGAGGCCTGAATTTTCCCCAACTGCTTAAATCGGCTGTGAAGCAATTACTGGTACTGACCTTTAACACCTTCAAAGTGTCTCCAAATTACATCACAAAGAATCAGGGTTGTTCACACAGCTTTTGATTCCAGCATTTTACATCACTGTAAAAAAAACAAATCTGGGTTGCTTATTTTCAAGGAGTTACTTTGACCACATTGGCACACCTGATACCAGTTGCAGGTAATTTTACCTGGGCAAAAAGTTTTCTAACGGTTTCCTTAAGATCCTATTTTGAGTTGCACCCAAAATAACATAGGTATATTTTTCATCTTTATGCATAAATACACCTTCCCCATCCTCTGCATCTTTAGCACCACAGGGTAATAGAAAACTTTAATTGCTAGAGAGCTACCAAGCACGAGAGGAGCGTCTGGCAATCTCGTATTGGCTGGGGCAAGCCACAGACTGCGAAACAAGTAGTAGAGGAAAACAGTCTTACATACAACTTAAGTGCTTTGCTGTCCTATGACAATCATCTCTGGTGTCAAAATAAATTCACAGTTCAGTCCTCTCATTTGTTAGTTTTCTTCTGTTCTTGCTTGGAGTTGCAAAAATGAGACTTCTTGTAAAATAGGTGTGCTTTATTGTGCTGAAGGAACAAACACCGCATCACTGAAGGCTGCCACCAGCAGGAAGCTCTGACAAATCACACCATTAAAAAAATAAAAGGTCGAATTTCACATTGCAACTGACAGCAATAAACAGGTCAGGTTCAGACATTTTGCATAGAAGACTGACTTGATTTCTTTATGCTAATTAACAGCTTTTAAGGAAGGCAGGTGCTTTCCAGACACAGGGAGGACCATCCTTGCTGTAGGCAGATAAAAAAGCAGGCTACTGAGGAGATGGAGAACAGGAGAAAAACTGAACAGAACAGAGGTGGCCAAGAAGTGTTTCTTCTTTGGTACTTTTAAATGGTAAATGGATTAACTGTTGCAATTTTCTGTTATCTCATCTTTACACCTGGTCTATACCAGTGCTCACCTGTGTGAGCAGGGGAAGGACACGGATTTGTCACAGCAATGTTTTTGCTCTTCAGTGCGCTGCAGTCAATAATACATGCCTTCCTCCTCCCCGTATTTTGCATGCAAGAAATATTACATGCACAACTCTGAGGAGTCAGGGCTTGTTAGTCTCGTAATTCAGTACAGGAGCAGGAAGCCAAAATATTTCCTACGTGTTTCTGAACAAGTTGAGTGTCACCACCTTTCTATTTTGTTATTGAAATGAATTAACTTGTACTTGTATCGCTGCACTAAAGCACTAGTACATTCAGGTTACAAAACAGATGAGGCCCTAACACTTCTAAAAAACACCTTTCTCCTCATGTCTGCCACATCTCAGGTATTAGCACTCAGTCTAGATCATCTATGTCAACTGTAAACTAGTAATATCTTTTGCTTTTTCAGTCAGACATCTGAAAGTCCTTTAAAATTGCCTATATTATATTTCAACTGGAGCACAGAAGGGAGAACCACAATGAGTTCAGGACACAAGCTTCCCATAACCATATAATGCCATTTTTGAAGATTAACTGCTTTGTGGAGAGCACTTCTACATTTCAGAGATGTAGAATTAAACTGTCATTCAAACACTTGCTATTTGCCAACACTACACTCCAGGAATTTTTTAATATTTAGAAGGTACGCAAAGGCTTCAATCAGGAACCAGCAGAACACAAAGCAACCCACGACTGCACAGAGATTCTGGGGTAGATGATTAACACAAAAAAAAACAGTTCTCTCACTACGTGTGTTTCAGTTGTCACTACTTTTTGTCTCATTGCTTACACAAGTAGAGCGTGAAAAAAATCTCCCCGTTGGGGGGCCTTTAGTGACTGTTTTATCCCTTTCATCTCACTTCATCTCATCCTTCCACGTATCAGTGATTTCCACTTGGTGGCCTGGCTTTTACTTAACAGTTGTGCTGGGGTGGAGAAAGGTCTTTTTAAAGCCTTCACCCAAGTGCCACTAAATTTGGTAGGGGCCTCTACCTTTGCTAGAAAAACAAAGAAGTCTGCAAAAATAATAGGTGGTTAAAATTCACCAACTGAAAGACTTACACTTCTACGTTACCATAAATCCTACAGCACCTTGCAATTCTCCTCTGGCCATAAAATACACACATCTCCTACTTTCCCTAAAACTTTGGATGAATTTGTATCTTAACTACCTGAATTCTGTACTTGCATTATTTTGTCCAGGATTATTACTGTAGCCATTTCCATAGTTACCAAGGGCTACCCTGAGCTTTACTGAATATGGGCACACACAAAAGCAACCCACACCATTTTCCTACCTTCTAGAATGCTCGTACTCCAAGATCAGTAAAAACAAACATCAGAGTGCCAGAAATCACCACAGGCAACTCCTCCTGGAAACTGGGAGGAAATCACCAAGATCTACAGATTTTTTTTTTTTATTTAAGCCTATTTAAGCCTATTCCTGATAAAATAAAACATTTAGCATTTCCATGTGTTTCCACTTGGTAACTAAGTGGGGAAAATGTTCAGAGTAGTACATTATCCTACTTGTTTCCAAAAAGAAAGCATTTTTGAATACTTTTGACTTTCCTGTAACATCCTTTCTGTAGTAAAAATATGAAGGACAAAACTTCAGCAGCTATGTCACAGGTGAAGATTCTCCCTAGGTCTCACTTACTTCAGTCTGTCTCTTTAGTCTTACCAGGCATGGATTCCTGAAATGAATTTTTATGGTTTTTTTTTTTTTCTCAATTTTTATATAAAATTTCCTTTATTTCCTCTATAAGCATAAATAATCAAACTTTTCTACACAGGCAAAAGAAAACCATCTAGAGAATTTTCTCAAATCATAGTATCAACAGAGGAAGCTTCAGAACACACCTACAACTAAGATGACAACAGATCACCAGGATTAGATGGTATTCACCCATGAGCTCTATAGCTTTAAAACACAGTTGCTGAACAACTAATTACAGAAAATAAAGTATCACATTATTTAACGTGGTGAACTTGAAGCCTAAAACTTACCTTCAGAAAGTTTGCTCAAAGCAAACTGTTATGCAATTTATTTAAAAAAAACAGCAACAAAAAACACACAGATGGGCAAGGACAGTAAGATTGATAGTTAACCTGAAATCCCAGAAAAGTATTCGGCATTCGGTTCTCCAATTAATTTTAAAGAAAAATTTGTGGGTTTTTTGGTCAATCAGCAGCTAGTTAAAACATAAGAAATAAAACAGCAATAAATAAAAGAGAAAAATGCAGCAAGTATGGTCCCAAAAGAACCAGTGCTCCTCAACATATTTGTAAGTGATCTCAGAATAAAGATGAATAGCAAGGTAGCAACATTTACTAGCAACAGAAAAATATTTAGCTTAAACCTAATTAAAGCTGACAAACAGCTGCAGAATGATTGCATGTTAATAAGCTGCTGGACAATAAAATGGCAGATTTAAGTCAGTGCTGATAAACACAAGGCACTAATCATGGGAGAAAATCCACCACTGAACAACCTCTGAGTTAGCACTGCTCTGATCAGGGCCCTGCAGCCATCCCATACTTTCAGACAGAAGTGCCAAAACCTTTATTATGGACACACTAAGAAAATAAATACTTGCAGGGTTTATAAACACCACCACCAGATATTTCAGCAGCAATTGCATCACCTCCAGTGAATTTGTCTCTGAAAACAGGATAAGCAATTTGCCCTGTCCTCAAGACCTGACTGGCAAGCCCTTTCCTCTCGGCTTGGTCCAGCCTGACCCAGGAGCTTTCTGGGACCAGTCAACACCCGCAGCGTCCTCTGGGTCCTCAGGAAGTCTCTCACTCTCCATCAGCTCTGAAGCCAGGCCGTCCATCTGCTCCATGCTGATCCGAGATGTATCCCACGCTCTCCTGCACCACAAGTTTCTTTCCCGCTGAACTTTCACACACTCGCACTCTTCCGCCTGCCCATCCCACGTTCTGGGAGCTCCTTCCCCCAGGCGTGCCGAGATATCCCATGAAGGAGCCATCTCCCCTGCTGCCGGAGGGCTTCGCCTGACCTGAGTGCTGCAGCCAGGATAAAGCAAACAAGCAGCCCTCTGCTGTGATGCATGGCAGTCCTTTGGAAGAAATATGGTATTTTAACATACCAATTAAACAGATCCTGTTTGTTACAGCCATTTGGAGAAGATCTTGGAGCCACTGTTCAAGGATCTCAATGCAGAGCAGCAGCCAAGGAAGTAAAAGTAGCATCAGGAGTTATTACCAGTGAGAATAAGCAAGTAAACAGAAGGCATGACATCACTTTTGACTATCGTGTGTTTGCATCTCAAGCACTGGTCTGGTTAGCTTCTCTCAGAAGAGACAGCAGAGCTAGAACAAGTACAGCTGGTCTGATTAGCTTCTCTTAAAAGAGACTGAGCAGAACGAGAACAAGCACAGCTTCCAAAGGAAGATACATTAAACTTGACTTATGACTTCGGCTCAGAAAACCAGCAGATACAAAGAAAGGCATGAATGGTATTGAGGAGGTGAATAGACAGTTATTTACAGCTTCCTACAAACCAAAGAATGGGGACACCTCAAAGTTATCAAGCAGCCAATTTAAAAACAGGCAGAACGAAGCACTAATGTTCTGCACAGGAAGAAAAAAAACCTGTGAAACTTACTGCCATAGAAGGATATGGCATCCAGAAGCTCAACTGGCCTCAAAAGCTGAGTTCGTTAGACCAGTTCACAGAAAACAGGCTTATAAATGACCCTCAAATGTTTCACAGCCATGCTAGTTCAGAATAAGTCACTAACCTGGAGCCTGTCAGAAAGCTGGAGCGCCCACCCTGCTCATACACTGCTCTAAACTTCCCCCAAGCGTATCATCAGCGGGAGCAGGTATCAGAGTCCTGAGCCAGCTGGATCTCAAGAACGACTCTAATTTGTCAGAGTGGGCTACGCTAATTTCCAACTACTGTTTTCTATTTCTATATATTTTGCTGGCACAGATGACCACAAATGTCTTGTTACAATCCACATGCTCCAGTTCTTAAATGGCTTCTAGAGTAATTTTCACCAGTTTCAAACCATCAGGTCTGACAGGCTACATAACCATAACCAGCTCCATCAACAGTAGCATCTCTATTTCCAGCTCATGTATAACCTGCATTTTTCTGCAACAAAACTCGGGATCTCTTGAACTCTCTCAGGTACTTTAAGAATGCCTCCTCTCCATCAAAGGGTTCAGCAGACTGAGTACTCTTCCAGAAAAAATGGGGCTACTTCACAGCCTATTTCCTCTGGGAGACCTTCCTTTATGTAAGATCTCTTGCCTTTGTGGCATTAAGAAAGCTCTTCCTCACTGAAATACCAACAAGAACATGACCAAGTCCCCAGGGCAATTACATGCTGCAAGAAAGTGTACTTCCTCGTTTGCTTTAAGCTGCCTACTTCATCACTTTGGTGCATGCTTCCAGTTTCTCACCTGATGAAAACCTTTCACTTTCACTTCATGCCTATTCACTTTCACTACCCCAGTGACCAAGCTTTGTGTCATTTCCATATTGTCACTTCTTGGAACAGCCACAGGAACTTCCCAGAACTACAGACAGCCACCGGAAAGTTAAAAAAAACAGAAACAAGAAAAAAGTTCTGTCTTCTTCCCATTAACTATGCACATTAAATTGGAGTTCACATTTTAGGAGGCACTTGGCAGTTTAACCTGGTTTTAGGGAGTATCCTGACGAGCGCACCATGACTAGTCTACAGATTCAACAGAAGCAGAGGAACAGAGCTTCTCAGCTGTACGCAACCAGCTCCAAATCTCATCAGCAGGACCCTTCCAGCCACATTATAGTTCCCTCTCAAATGCCTCCAGGTATTAAATATCAAGAACAATCTCACCAGCAACCACTAGCACACATACTACAGAAACACAAAACGATGTCATAACTGAGCTTAAAAAGGAAAGGTAGCTGCACGTACCTTCAGTAGAAGTTATTTCAAACGTGAAATCTTCTCCACGGACAGAGAAACATTTGGGTTACAGTTCCTGGAATATACCCAGCTTCAGAAAATTATTTTCATCCAGTGTGAATTCTCTCTCAAGCTTCCTATCCTGCAAAAAATTTTAGAAAGTTATTGTTAACCAAGGGTAACAGAGTCAAAGACTTTTGCCTAAACAAATTTCCATATAGCCCTTTACTCGCACAAAATTAAGACCGTAGGTGACTAACACTCTTAGCAAAGGCAGTACCACCAGCATGTCAGACAAACTTCTAATTACGCCTCCCCTTCTGCAGCACTGGGAAACGCAAACCTTCCCCTCAGGCTGTGACAGCACAGGGGTTAACCGCCCCTTCACTTCACAGCCCTCGACTCAGCTCTGAGATTTGTACCTCATTCAAGAACACGTTTGTTTTCTTGACATCGCTTCAAAAGAAAGTTATAGGTTGTCAAGGAAACCTAAAGGTCATTTTCACTTGTTCCAAGAATAACCGCAGCAACAATACGCGTATCTCGCATTCAGCCGGGGGCCCCATCGCAGCAAGGAGGCAGCAAGGCGCCCGAGGCCAGCTCGCAGCGACTGCGGACGGGATTCAGCAGCAGGGCCTGGCCTGGCCTTGCCTGCCCACTGCCCCGACGCCAGCACGGCTGGGGCTCAGCCAGGCCTCCGTCCGAGCCCAGATCCCGCGGCACCGCGGGCGCATCGCCGCGCAGAAAGCGGCGATCGGTCCCCACGCTGAGCGACAGCGCTCCCGTACCTCCCCGCCTTCAGAAGTACGCTCCCGTGCTGGGACAGGCACTCCACACACCTCCACAGCCCTGCACACGTCGGAGTGCGGAGCCGGCGGGACAGCACACTACCAGAGCGCTACGTTTTCTCATCATCTTGTAATTGCTTAGTTGGAGATATATTCACCCAAAACTGAAGTTGTTAATTTAAACGGGCAGAGTACACAAGATTACCATGCATGTACATTTGATGCCTTTCTTTTTCCCCAGCATTTGTCCTACTAAGTCTTTTAAACGTTATAAATGGCACACTGACCACAACACAGCACAGCACTGATCTGAAGTTACGGCCCGAGGCCCAGCAAGCGCTGCCCTGAAAACACACCGAACCGTCCCCCGCAGAAACCACCAGCCACCTCGGCTGCTCTCAACACTGCACGAATATCTTGAGACAGAACTCGAGAAAGAGCTAAGCTTTCTGCTTCTACATAACCCTTTAAAAGTCAAACTATTTTGGAAATATGTTTGTAGTTATCTCTACTTAAAAGTAAAGGGTAAGAAGAAAAGCTCTGAATAATAACTTTAGTACAAGTTAACAGAGCATAATTACTACTTAAAAGCTACTTTATTATGAAAATTCAAAACATCTACGCCACTTGGACATTTTTGTTTGATGTGCTTGTGGTCGAGACAAGCCGTAGTTCCCAGCTCTGCACGAACCGTGGTATTACTTCAGCCCCAGTTCTGTTATGCTGGTGTTTGAATCCCGGCACAATGAGCAGCCCTGTTGAACTTACTGAGCCCAAGAGCCAAGCACGTGTTTACAAATTTACATAACCTACGCGAAGCTAACAAAGACTTCAGAGCCCCCAGCAAGCCCCGAAAGCTTCCTTTAACACCGAGTCCATACAGCGAGACCCACAGAGAGGAGGACAAGGACCCATCTTGCTCTCATCGGAAGCGCGTTTCAAAGAATCTTTGTACTTTTGTATCTTAAGGAGACGATCGAGTCCCATCTTACTGAAACGGCCTTCCCACATCAGGGCACGATGCAAGCAAGCCCACAGGGCATGGTCTTTCTAACCTGAAAAGGAAGAATTTAATCTGCGACACTGCAAGTGACTGACATCAGCCTCACACGGCCGTCATCTTTTTATACTATCTCAATTTTTCTTCCATTTCTTCAATTATTTTTTTTAAATAGTTATTGGAAGGACTTCCAGAAAAGAGTGGTAGGACAATGGATCTGCTGCATTTCAACACCACTGAGACACAGATTTGGACCATGCGGTTAACTACTTCTGAACACACACTGCTCAGATTCCGGCCTTATTCTCTTCCGAGAGATATAGTGTATTTTCAAATCAGTGGTCAGATTAAGAAAGCACAACACAGTACAGAAAAAGCGTATATTCTGCCTTCTTTCCTAGAGATTTTAAACTTCTCACTAAACTCACTGCATGTTAACCAGCTATGTATGTCTACACGCTCAAAAATTTAGTATAGCACACCCATAAGAAATTCACAGGCACATGTTTCAAGGCTGTCAAAGTGTGTCACATCTAACAGGAGAAGTCATCCACTTCAAAACAACAACTCATGTTTTCAGTGGTATCCTGAAATATGGTGGAGAGAATATACCTAGGAGATCAAATATACTCCCCATACTCACAGATTTTTAGAGAAATGTAATCAAACTTAGGATATGAACTGTTAAAAGATACTCCAAAGAGCGTACACTAGGGTTCACTACAGTACAGATACAGTGGGCAGGTGAATGAAAAGTTATTAGCAAATTCTTTTTCAAATGCCTCCTGTGGGGAGGCAGAAGCAGTCCCAGGTTCCACAATGAAATCATAAAGCACGTGTGACTTTGGAAGAGCAGAACCAGCACTAGTCTCACAGGTGTCACAGGAGCTCTCGACTCTGGGAAAAGCACACCACTTCACAGGAACGCCTAAACGTGGATTACAGTGACTCTAATCCAGCAGCAAGACGCAGCGTTTCAATTCAAAGTTGTATCTACTTTGAATTAGGTAAGTTTGAAGCGTCTACCTTCCTTACCCCAACAGCACATCTTTGATTTTTGGACATCAAATGTTCGTAGACACTGCTGCGCCAGACCGGCTCCTACGCAGAGGCCCGGCATGCACATCCCAAAGTTCACAGTGGAAGTACTCACTGGTAAGGCAACACGCCTAAAAACTATCTATAGGAAACTGATTATTTTGAACAACAAGCTAATCAACGGAATTCACTGCCAGGCCACAAAAGCCAAGAGTTTTGTAAAATTCTACAGATCTCTGGTTTAAATGGGTAATGAAATTTTGGACAGCTCAAGGATGCAGACAAACATTTTGAAACAACAGCATAAAGAACAGCTGGCTTGTACAGAACAGGCCAGCTGCTCAGCTGCAGTCATTAACAAGATGACAGGAGAAGAGGGGCTCGTGGCGAGTTTTGGGGTTGGGAGAGCTTGTCTTGTTCTTTTATGTTAGCTCTTGAATTCCACAATCAGAAGTTTTCACATGTGCTACATGCTGCTGCCAGAGATGGGACATAAGCAGATCCCAGGATCACAGCACGGCTGAGGTTGGGGGCCCCTCGGGTCCTCCTGGTCCCAGCCCTGTCCCAGCAGGGCCACCCCGCGCTGGTGCCCAGCACCACGTCCAGGCGGGTTTGGGGATCTCCAAGGAGGAGACACCACAGCTCTGGGTACCCGTGCCAGGGCTCCGGCACCCGCACGGCACAGAAGTGCCGCCCGGTGTCCAGGGGGAGCCTCCTGGGCTCTGGGCCGTGCCCGGGGCCTCTGCTCCTGCCCTGGGCACCGCTGCCCAGCGCCCGGCCCCGTCCTCTCCGCAGCTCCCTGCGGGTATTGACGGACATGGGTGAGATCTAGTTGGACAAATCCTAGTAACCCCCATGCTCCTCTGCATCCTAATCTGCAAACTAGGCACAGAATCTGCTTTCAAATTCCGTCCCAGGAATGCCTCCGCACCGTGCCCAAAAGCCTCCAAGGGCCGAGCACCATTAACGAACACTTCTCTGCAGGTCACCACGTCCCCAAACGGAGCACTTCATGCCACCACACGGTATTATCACTTTGTCATCACTGCCTGTCTCCTAGTCTCATATCCCCGAAAAAAGGAACTCTTAGTTATGCAAGCAAATAACGAAGTTGTTATACAGAGAACGAGAGGCTGATAAATCCACTGTTCATCATTACTTAATGATTTCCAGCTTCAAAGTAGCCACACGAGCCAAACTTTTCAAATAGTCATTAGAAGGAACAAGGCAGAAAAAATTGAAACACTTTCACTTTATGAAAGAACGCTGGCAAAATGCCCAAATCACTTGCCCAGACTTCAGTGTGAGCAAAATCTAAAGGAATTCAAGAGACTGCAGATTTACAGCTTTTCATTAGGCAGTATGTTTCCAAATATACAAAATTACTAAAAATATCTTTAAGTTAATACATTTGGAAGCATGTGCTTCTAGATGAAAGATGCAAATTAAAATAATCAGTCGAGAGTGAAGGTCCAGTTTGTATAAAGCTTTGCTCTAAGTCACTACAACATAAAGTGCTACAGCTTTTCCGCCCGCTTCTCCTCAAGCACCCTGCAGGTACAGCGTATCTTCCCTACCACTGCTCCTCCTCGCAGTCCCTAAGGCAGTGGGGTTTCAAGAGAGATTCCACAGCCTTCTGACGGAACCTGTTCAGATAACTAAGAAAAGCACATTAGCAAGGAGACTAATACAGTGCATTTGAAAGAGCATTTACGCTTTTGCGAGGGGAGAAAAAAGTTACAAACATCCCAGCTTCCCGATTACCTCCTAAGCCCTCTTCATGAATTTCCACTTGAAAGAAGACTTGCTGAAGGGTCTGCACCGGGTACCACGCCTACCCTGCTACTACCTCGGGCAGCGTACGCCAGAACAACGCACGTAAGGAGGTAACCAGCCAGCACAGGTAGCGCAGCGGGCGGACTGACGCGCGCAGCTCCGCGCCTCTGACGGAGCCGGGGCCCGGCCGTGCCCGCTGCCCGGGCCACGCGGCACAAGCGCGCGGAACTGGCTCAGCCAAAGCCAGCAGGCTCCCTAAGACCTCTGCCGGCAAAGCGCGGCTCTGACCCAATCCTGCGCCTGTGTCAGCCTGAATCCAACCAAAACAGAAGCACGCCTGCTGCACGGGCAGCCTTTGAGGCTGCAGAAGTAACGATCTCTGCTTTCTTCAACCACTGACTTCCACTAAGAACTGGGTTTTCGTCACTCTCCCCTTAGCATCGCTGAAAATCCAGAGGAAAAGTAGAAGACAACAGCTCATCTTGGAGCTCTGACGCTTCTCATAGTGCTCCTCTGCTCAAAATACACAGAGTAAGGAAGCCGTAATTAAGCAGAGAACTCTCTGCAGGGCCACTGTAGAAGCTGGAAAAAGAGATCAAACTTCATCCAGGCGCCTTCCCTGCAGTGAATCTGTATCCACAATTTCTAGTGAGTAAATGCTAGTAAAGGGGGATTGTTCATCTGAAGAGGCACTGGAAGAAGAAAATATTGAGGAGAATTAGAATTCCTAGATAAAAATAATAAAAAGTAACTCTCAAAAAGACAGTGTGAAAGCAAAAGACCATCTCTAAGTAGCCAGTCTCACGGTTTTGGCACAGCAAGAGAAAAACAAGACTCCTGCCTTCCCTGTGTGTACTGGTGGCATCTCACAGGAGCCGGCAGCAAGACGTAAGCCTATGACAGGACGTGCATGTTGTGCTAATACCATATAACTTCTTTCAAGACAGCTGGTTTTAAAGTCTTACCACTGTTTTATATTGGTAACTCCCATACGGTTGATCAGAAATATCAAGCAAGATTAATGATCAACCTTTTGTATAACCTATAATGTCCCTCATGACTTTACTAATAAAGTTAGAATTTCAGCTATCCAAGCTAAGAAAAACAGCATTTCTGCAGCGTATCTGCATTGCAATTAAGGAGGTAAATAGCGGTACAGGCAGTTTACATAAAAGCAATAAGAGCCACCAACAATTCTCTAATCTATTTCACCACCACGTGCATATATTTTGAAATTCATTCACCTACTTTAAGATTGGATTATGATTTTTTTGTTGACCAAGGTGGGGAAAAACATGGAAAAAAAAAAGGACAGGATAAGGCAGTCATGCTTCCCATCTTCCCTCCCAGATGTACCAAGTGAGAAATACAAGTACTATTTAAGACTGGTGATAGGCTTGCCCATTCATGGCATTTTATACTGTCACACACTTGCACCAAATCTGAGGTGTTTTTTTTGTTTGGTTGGTTTTTGTTTTTGTTTTGTTTTTTTTGAGATCATCAACTCTTTCCTAGTCATACTTCTCTAAAGACAGTAACAGCAGGAATTCAGGGATAGAAGGGTGCAGTAGGTATAAAATTGTCAATGAGAATAACAAAAAAAGGCTCATTCATTATTCCCAAAAGATGAGTGAGAATCAGGAGACTTTCAGTGTCTTCTGGAAAGCTGTCCAAGCCTTCACCCTCCACAGAACAGAGAAAGTCGTCCGCAGCTCTTCAATCATTCACTGTCAGCTCCGGCATCTGCCCTGCCCCGGGGGGCGCAGGCATCAGGACAGCTTGCCTGATTGTGGTTTCGTACTTAGCACTGCTATCTTACCTGGAAGTTTTGTACTTAGCGTTGGTATCTCGTCTGGAAACTACTTCACAGGCAGTAAGAGGAAGACTCCCTGAGAGCATTCTGCTGAGCATGGGTCCCACGCCAACCCTCAGCTAGCACTGCAACGTTCAGACAAGCATCAAGTGACCGGGATTATTACGCCAGGTATTCTGGACTAATTTTAGTCAACAAAATCCTGCATCCTGCTACCACCATGCATGTAGCCCTAAGATCATTTATACCATGTTTGGCGTTTCCCACTTCCTAATTTTCCAACAAACAAAAAATCCATGTACCAATCCTTCTGAGACTCAGCAGTAACACAGGAAGTTAAATATTCCCATAGCCACTAGTTCTAACAGTAAATACAGCCGCTTACACCAACTAGCCGCTGCACAGTTAATGGACACTTTGGGTATTTACTAGTATATATCGAACACTCTGGATTGTGCTATCTTTTCAGAAACTTTGTTAAAATTCTAGGGAATCCCCCTCCTCAAACTTCCATTGCCACTTCATGCCATTTTCAGAAGTGGATTCACTCCCTGCATATTTTCAGAGCACCTGAAACGTTACAGAAGTTGCTGAAATCAAAAAGACACCCAAGCAACAAAGTTTTATTTGTGGACAAAACCAAACTCATCTATCATCCTTTTTAACAATGTATGTTTTGAAACACAAAAATTCATGTCTCACTGAAGACTAAACGCTGCCCTTACCGAATTCAGACTGACTGGCGGGAGCTTCGGAACGAGAGGAAAGGCAGCCAGTCGCACGGCCCTGCGCTCGCACAGGCTGCTAACCTGCAGCAGCTGACATCTGAGGGCCTGCGTCTTCACATTTCTCTCAAACAAGAACGAAGACTACCTGGTGCCTTAAGCAAAGATCCAGGTTGGTTTTAATACCTCCACAGATAGCAAAACAGACATTTTGGATTTTTTCAGTCCCTTAGGGTAACCGGCAGCATCGACAGCATTTCTGCAGCAACAGTACTGTCCAGAATCCAGTGACAGCTATTTTACTGCAGTCCTTCAGTTGCAGGACCATAGCCCTTCAGTCAGCACTTAACCTTCGATTCACATTTTAATATTATTGTACTTTTCTGATAACAGAAGAATTCCTTTAAAGAGTGTAGGCGTAGCCCCTCCCATTCCAAGAGACTATAAAACACTTGCCTTTTTCCACTCTCCCTGGAATTCGTTTTTTGCCCTAACTGGAAGAGCAAGCAGCCTGCTCCTCTCTACCCGAACGCCGATTTCTCTTCCTAGCTTCCATAATTCAGTTCTCATACTTAACTCTCACACTCTTAACAGCAAATATCAGTTTAAAACACATTCTTTGTAAATTCAGGTTCAGAGTGACTGCAAATTTATTTTCCTCTCCATCTGGACATCTGCAAAATGATATGCAAATCATGAGATACATGAAGTGATACTGGTAATTATAGAAGTAACCGAGACCAGTTACTATTTTAAACTTTTGGCCAAGCGCTGTGCAATCTTCCATAGAAGCTGACCCCTACACAAAAACAGCATGTTACAGTGACAGAGCTTACACGAAATCTTTCCAAAACCATTAAGTACAACACAGGATGAATGTGCAGTTACCACTTTTTGGGGGGGGGGGGTTGACAAAGACTTCAGAAGTCCCATCGGCAAGGTCAGGCACAACCAGACAACAAACGCAAGCTGACGACTATCTAACGCAGTTACTTATGGCAATAAACTGCAGAACGGCACCAGAACTGTGGCACAGAAGAAAATCAAGGACAGTGTTTTACTGTCAAAAGCGCTGGCTAGAAAGAAGCTAGAGCCTACCAAAAAAAAATCACTTGCAGTAGTCTGGAAGGCCTCAAATACTGCCCTACTCTTTCTTACCTAGCATTAATAATATCAGAAGTGTCACACCAAAGCCTAGTGATTTACAAGGCAGGGAACAGTCATTTCAACCAATTTTTCTTCTCCTGCCAATGCAATGTCCTGCTCATTCACACGCCCAAGCTGATACTTTAAGTCAGCTACAATCCATTTTAAGAATCTGTCAAGCCACTCAGTAACTGAACAAGCTGAGGAAAGTTGCCAGTTCAATACATAACACCACACTGCTACCTCACAAGAATTTATTTCTCAGTATTTTTATCACCATGCTTTTCCCCAGATACTTGATAATTTGGGCTATCACAAGTTTTTGACTGCACAACTTAAGTTGCCTAGAAGAGTCACAACTTTCCCGAAGAGGTAAGCACTCTCCAAAATTCAGAGCATGCTGTAACATCTCAAGCCTTCTATGAGAAGGTCTTCAGAGACATCTGGAAGTCTCCATCCTGTGACTGCCAGAGAGGGCAGGCAGAAAGCCACCATCCTGGACCCGAGTCACAGCAAAAAAGGCACGAGACATGCTCCAGAACCACCCCTGTTTATCCAAGCTCTTATTCTAGAAAACTAAGTGTCTGTACTATTCTGTTCAGAACAGAAACTGATTTAAACTCAACCAAGAGATAACGCAACGAAGCGAGCCACCAGCGCACTTCAGTAACGACCCGAGCCCCGCGCCTGCCCCACTGGTGCAGAGCTCCACGATGGGGACCCAGCGGCCGCCGCCACCCCCCTCGCCTGCTTCCTCGCAAAGAGGCCAGAGGAACCTCAGGTAAAACCACAACAAGCCTCTGCCCGGGGTTCGGTACAGTCACTAGCACTGCGCCGGGTACACACGCAGCACTGGATCTGCTGATGAAAAGCAAGCAGACTAAACATGCTCTACTCAAACAGAACTTAAGTTTTTATCTTGAATATACAAAATCCACAGTGAACTCTAACACTTGCTCACATCCTGCAAAGCCAAAAACCAAGCTTGCCAAACTTTTCAGGTACAAAAGCATCAACGTACAGGCCACGGGGCGAGGGCATAGAGACAGAATGAGAACTGTCAGCAGAGCAACTACAAAATTCCTTGCTAGAAAGAAAAATCACATCAAGTCCAGAGCTGACATCTATTTCTAGAAGGCACAAATGTAGAAAAATACTGCTCAAAACTTAACCATGTTCCTGACTCAAAGCACAAAAGGATCAACTTTAATGAAAACGGTTCTAAGAGAACAACGCACACTAGGCAGTCTAGAAGCAATTCTGACAAAACCTGGACGTACTGGAACTTCTGTACATTTCCACCACTATTTTCACCATACTCTCACGCATCTCCCACACTTAGGCCTTGCTGCTAGAAGAGGTCTGTTTCTTCTCCTCAATTTTCCCCTTCCCTGTCATTTGGAAAAAAAAAAAAGCAGGGTTGTCATTGGTTTCCATTTATTTGTTCAACAACACGAGTAGTGACTTACATTGTCAGAGCAAGAGAAAAAAGCACCTAAGAAGTAATTTAGTCTTGCATGAGCTTTGCGCAAAACAAGTGCTGGTGAATTACAGCTCTGCAACAGCTCTGCCAGCCTCCCAGCCCGCGCTGCCACGTCTCTTCCCCTGCACGAGCACCGCTGCTCGCCTTCGGCATGCCGGGCTAGGGTGCTGAGCAGGCAGGAAACAAACCCGGTGAAGGTCTAAATAGCGCGGGGCTGGAGGCTGCTTTGACCAACTCAGTGCCCAGGACCCCACCAAGCGTTCACAAAAAAGCCTGCGCCAGCAAGGTGCAAACTGCTATGAAGCCACGCTAATTCTAACCACACGCGCTGGCACCGAGCTGAAGTCACGGCATTTTTCTGTACTCACCCGCAGACAATGCCACCTGAACCTCATAACTCAGCACTGATTTCACAGACAGCAACTGAACAACTGCTCAGCTCAACTTCCCCAGTCTTAAGAGTCGTGGCTGGACTTACGAAAACACGCGGCCTCTGCCTTCTTAAGCCAGGCCTCACAGTAGCTCAGTGTGCTACCACTGCATATTCATCCAGGAACTCCGGGCATATTTTTAATTTCCAAGGCTCTTCCCTTCTCCCCAGAAGTGCTTTTACAGGTACAGCACATACTAACCTAATGATCAGACCTGCAACTGAAAGGAAATGAGCCTCACCTGCCGCACTGCAAACTGATGAGCGAGCACTGCCTTGAGAGGTGCTCCGAGTCACTACTCTAATGCACTGCTGTGAACAGCACTCCAAAAAAAAAAGTGAAAGTGTCCTCAGAGGAAAAATATCCCACACTTTACACCTCTAGAATATCACTCCTTATCTTGGGCTTGGTTTTATATCTAAGGATTAAACAGAAAGAAGTAAGAATGTCTCATTTGCTTCTGCTCAGGCATTTTAAGATGCCGTTGGAACAGAGGATCCCATGCCATCGGAACATAAGAGACAGCACAGCAGTTACAGAAATCCCGTAAAGAATACACACAGAGATCATGCCGCGGACAAAAAGAGACACCCCCTTTCCAGAAGTCTTGCTTTTCTCATACATCAGCTGCGCATGTGGCAAAAGCGTTGCTCCTTCTGAAATTACTGAAATTACAAGCGCGACTCCTGATATGCTCCTTTAACTTCAACTTACTGATTTTCCAAAAGGAGCTTCCCAGTTATACTGATAATTATTTGCATGCCATTGTCTCTGAAATTCAACTTGCACAACAAGAGCTCCGAGAACATCTCTGTCTGTATTACCAGAGAAACAACTTTGCAGAGTAAATGGAAAAAGTGCCTAGTTCCAAATCCTCCAAGGCGGCCTTGGCAGCCCACAGCTGACAAGTAGCATACTCCTAGTCTTCAGGTCCACTGGAAGCTTGAAGGAGGAAAACAAAAAAAAAACAGCACTGCTAAGCTGTTTGGTACCTATTAACAGAGTTACTGGCTGACCAGCCAGAAGAAATGTGTCTGGCAAGCTCCTACAGTAACATGTTTTGCACCAACAAAAAGGCTACAGATCTCCTGGGCAGTCTTCCACGCAAGCCTAACTTGCCAGAAAGAACCAGCAATAAATAAATTTGGTTAGTAAAGAGATGCCTGGTCTCATTTTTGCTCTGTCCCATTCCCTCATATTATCATTTAAAAAAAAAGAAAAAAGCCCTTTCCGATTTGAAAAGATCACTGCATAAACATCACCCACATACCACATAACAGCTTTGAAGAAAAATTGCCTCGTGACCAGAAAGACCCCCTTCCTGAAGACCGACCGTCTCTGAGGTGCCCAAGTGGGTATTTCAGGTTCCGAGGGGAGAGGGGAAGCGGGGGTGTTTCCATTTTGTTTGCAATTGAAACTGAGCCAGTACTGCCGACCAGCGGAAGGCAAAGTTGCACTGTGGTCCCCCCAAGGTCTCCTGCACTCACCAAGCTTGTGCAGGAATTCAACGTTTCTCCCTGAGCATTCAGAGCCACCCTCAACTCGCTGTTCCGCTTGCTTCCAGCAGTATTTTAAACCGTATTCTCCTGCTAAACGCAAGTTCTATTTAGAAATTTTTCTAACATCTCAGAGAACAACTTCAGAACATCTACGTCAGCCCGTGGCACCAGATACGGAGTGCACATCCACAGTGGCACCGCGAGGGCAGCAGAGGGAGGTCGCGAGAGGTGCTGAGCCCAGACCTCGGCCAGCGCTGCACGGCACCCTCCGGCACCGCGCGTGATGGGGTTGAACAAAGGCCAACCACTGCTGCTACCTGCAGGCGCAAAAGCATCCCTCGCCAACCCAGAGAAACGGCACACCGATGAGAAGCTGCTGCGTCTGGTGGAAGCATCCGTCCTGCTTACTCCGAGTTTCAACACCCATTTTCTTCAGTTTTCCTCTGACAGTCAGGTCAAGGCCCATTCAGACAGAAACCTCAATTCCCTCTTTTCTGGGAAGAGTATTTCCTATTCAAACAAACTTTAAATAAAATGAGCAAGCATGTGGGCTATCATAGAACCAGCCGATTAAACACCCTCCAAAACTCAAACTGATACAGAGTTAATCGGCAAGCTACGGTACAGCTAAAGCTGACTCTGTAAAAGCCAGGAAATACGAAACAAAAATACCATCGAGCACACTCCCCAGTACTAGCTCTGATCTCCGGCACTGGCACAGACCCACTGGGGATGCACAACAGGAATGACTCAGACAGTTCTTCTTTAGCAAGCAAATACAAGTGACAAGCAAGAACGTCTGATGTGCTGCGGTGCATCCCCCACAATTACCCGCGCTTATTCTGACGCTTGCGTAACACGGCTTGTGACAGCCACACTGACCAGGCCACAGACGATCTTCAGTGGGTGCCAGGGCTCACACTGCGATATGAGGCTGAACACACGTGCGTTCAGGAGGATCGTGGACTCCTATGCCAAAACACGAACAACGCGAGAGCTGCCGCCCAGCAGGGCAGCGCCGGGGGCACACCACAACCCCCGCTGCCCTGTACTGGAAGGCTTGAGGGAGATTCCTTGAGACGAAGCACAGCCATGGCAACTTCATGCAAATTAAGGATATTTATGCGCAGCACCGTTTACACCTTAGCAGCTTTTACCTTAACGAGCACATGAGCAAACAGTTTCCTACAACAGGAACAGTTACAGAACGGAGGAGACGCAAGGGTATCTCTGGAGGTCACCTGGCCCCAGCCCTGCCCCAGCAGGGCCACCCCGCGCTGGTGCCCAGCACCACGTCCAGGCGGGTTTGGGGATCTCCAGGGAGGAGACGCCACAGCTCTGGGTACCCGTGCCAGGGCTCCGGCACCCGCACAGTAGCGAAGAGCACCCCCCGACATTCCGAGCTTCCCGCAGGTCAATTCGTGTCCATGCCTGTGGGCCTCTTCTCCCGTCACTGCGTACCACTAAGAGCAGCCGGGCTCCATCTTCTTTACTCCCCCCCACGAGGGATTTATTACATTGATGAGATGCCCCCAAGCCATCTCTTGTCCAGGATAACAGTCCCAGCTCTCAGACTCTCCTTGAATCACAAATGTTCCAATTACTTAATCATTTCTGTGGCTCTTTGCTGGACTCTCTCAAATATGCACATGACTCTGGTGTCCTGGGGACATCTCCCCTGGCTGAGCTTCACGAGACTGCTGCCGGACCACTTCTGCAGTCTGCTGAGGTCCCTCTGTACAGCCAGTTGGTCTGTTAACCTCTTCCCCCAGTTGTGTGCCATGTAGTACATCCTGGACACGCTTAATTTCATTTTTTCAAAAGATACACTGTGTTATTTGCCAAGGGACAGGCAACCACATCATGCAGAAGGGAAGAATCAAGCTTGTGAAGATGCCTGTGGTTTTCCAAGAACTTCACAACAGCAGTTCTGCATAGGAGGTGACCAGAAGAGCATCATATGCTTCACAGCAGAATAAGGAACAAGCTGTTAGTGAAACTGTTGAAAACAACTGAGGAATATACTCCAGACATGCTAACAATCTCCTCAAAATAATTCCTTCTCCAGCTCCTACCAATCACCAGCTGTTTGAAAGGATATTAGCCTAGTCAGATTGATGGAAACCTTGGAAAGAAACTATTCTGCATGGAGCATGAATTAGAGATCAGCATCTTCTGAACGTATTTCAGTGCCTCAAGTTCTCTCCTACTGCTGAGGCCCTAACAGCACTTCAATGTCTCTTTTCTTTTGCAGTGCTGCACACCGCTTTGGTTTCTTGAGGATTTAGCTTTTGTGAGCTGCCAGAAGACAACAGCTTGCAATACACAGACTATACACACTACAATATTCTGAATTACACGACTTCCAACCTTTTGGTACTGAAGCACCAACGCTCCGCACGTTCCCAGCCTGGGTTCCTATCCCCACAACCGCCCCCACCCCTTCAAAGCCCCGCTGCAACCACCTGCCCCCGTGACCCCATCGCTGCCACCTGAACTTCCCCGCCACTCGGTACAGCCAGAACTCTGGAGACAGGTGGGGATGCACAGGACAGTGCGAGGCCAGTTCTGGCACAGCCCGAACCGGCACCGTGCCTTGCTGCTGAAGCACACCCACCATGCAGGCAATGGAAGACTTCCAGCAGGCTGCTCGTCCTTGGGTTTAAAACGCTCAGCACCTACATCTCCATCTGCCAGGGAAAGAGAACCAGGAGCTACTCAACCACTTCTGGAGCTTACTCGCAATCCCATTTTGCATCTAACCCTAGGATCCTACTGCAGGCTCATAAGGAACACTCAGTGCTCATCTCCAGGATGAAACAATGCTGATAAAAAGATTTCCTTATTCATCTTATAATACAGGAAAGATTAAATCAATGATCTGTATTGATTCCTCTGAATGTGCATTCATACAAGGCATGAAGAAAGGTGAAAAAACAACAGAGAAAATGAAGTGTGCTAAGTAAATAAATGCTATGGCACATGAAGACATTTTTCTTTTTAGATTATAATTTTACACCTGTAAGGTCTGTGGTTCTCCAGATAAACTAAAGTAGTACTGATGGTTTCCTGCTGTACCTAGTACGTAGTGGAGCTGTTGAAGCCCACCACTACATGGAAAAAAAGCAAACTCCTCTCAGGCAGTCACCTACCGCCTTGCCACCAGCTCTGTTTCTCCTCCACAGTAACTGTCCACGGAGCTGCAAGAAGGCAAAACGAAAGCTAGAAAAATCAAAGGCAGGAAATCCATAATGCCTCTTCACTAGCCTTTTACTTCGTTCTAGCCTGCCCAATCTGTAATTTGGAAGGATTTAGGCTTCATTGATACACACTGCTCCAAATTCAAACTAGTATCATGCCTGCCCTTTGTAGTCATGCTATTTTCAACAGTAATAGGAAATTCAGCCTTGTGCTGGAGGAGCCTTTCCTACCTCAAATAATGGTTTTCTCTTTCAAGACATACTTGCAGACACCCTTTGAAAACCAAGTCTCAGCAGGCTTCACCGCAGTCCCTCCCCGAGCATCACATCTCCAGCGTCACACCAACCCAACAACAAAAACAGACGTTACGGAGTGTTATCTGACACGCTCCACATGCCTTCACAAGCAACGTTAACACGGGTAGACATCATTTTAAGCATGGTCTGTTGCAAGCACTAAAGCCCTAAGCATAGGAGCAAAATAGGAAGATACAAATCTGTCCTCTACAGTTACGCAGAGCCTTAATCTCCCAAGATCAAACATTCAGGCAAATCTGTACTTTCCTTAGTGTTACACTGGAACTGTAGCTTAATACTACAGTGAAAGACCAAGCACAAAACAATGAGGAAAAACAGAAACCAAGGTTTGGTTATAGCCTGTGAAACAAAAGCAGTTCACACAGCAAACCGAAGCAGGCCTTAGGTGCAAGAACACAACCTCACAAGCAACAGCTGCAGTAAGTTAGTTCTAAGATAAAATAAGCAGCTGTCCTTCATACAGGAGCCTGAATGAGTCCAAACCAGCCTTCTCTGCTCCCAGATTAGCATCACGCAATCAGCCCGTCCCTGCTCAAAACAGCTAGCTATAGGCTTAGCGAAAACAACACCCAGGGACATTAACCACGGAGGGTTCTCTATGAAATCCTGCAAGAGTCATCACTGCAGTGTCGGGACGCATTCAGAAGTTGCGGAACATGAAGAGAACATCTATTTTAACATCAGCATTTTACATAAATACATTTCTCATTCATCACTATTCCCCTTGTCCTCTTCCCTCGCTCATTTGCCCAACCTGTGAATAAAAGGCAAAGCAGGATAAATCAGTCCTCAGAGATGATGATGGTCCCAGCCGCTGTCCCCACACTCCCTGGTGAGCACGCGTATCCCACCGGATATCAAGCTCTTGCAATCAGCAATTTCTGCCAAGCTCTGACTGTACACGTACACATCAACGTCTCCAGAACAGAAAACATGAATGCCTTAGAACCTTTATTCCCTCCTACAACTGAGCACACAAAATTATAAACTGTCTCTACTGTACTCAGTTAGCTCTGTAGTTAGCTATTGACTTAGTACTGGCATAACTTAAATATTTAAAACAAGACTTGTGAAACCTTGCATCTCATACCATGTTTCAGTCTTAGTTTGTTAGTTTATCTTGTTTTATTACTTCATCTTCCTTCCACTCCCTCAAAGTCTCAATCTTCCAAGGTGAACAGTCAGAAGTTTCTGTTTTGTTCAGGTGAAGGATGCAGCGCTGGTTAAAAAAACAAACAGGATTTTGTCTGTAGGCCGCTTTCAGAGCGGAGAGCCAGCAGAGCGCTGCTGGAAGGCTTGCCAGGGCGCCCTGGAGTGGGAACGGCCTCCTGCAGCGAGCGCACCCCTCTGCTTCTGCCTTCCAAGCTCCAGCTACTTTGAGAAGGAACGGGCAGATCATCGTCCTGCCAAACACACGCAACACCTCCTGAACAACAGGAGTCAGATCTCCCAGCTGAATTTCTTTCAGGCTGCATCAACCCGGTATCCCAATCGCTAGCCTGTGGCACCAACCAAGCAGAGGCCACAATACACTTCATTAATGGCATTTTCAGGAAAGACTCTGAATCTGGATGTCAGTATTCCAGAACAACCGGACCCAGCACTCCGTACTCACCACAGCTGCGCAGAGACCCGTGCCGTACCCAGCAGCTCTGGAATCCCCCCGCTGGGCAGCACAGCCGGCTCCTGCCCACCATCGCGGCACCAGCCCCGCAGCACAGCGTTCTCCTGCCAGGGTGGTCAGGGTTTGTCTGCCGGCCCCCTCCCCACCCCGGCATCGGAGGACAGCAGGGGGGCACCTCTGACCCAAAGCCCAAGCCGTCCAGCAACTGCGTGAGGGCCCCCGCGCCTCCCTCCCGCATCTCACGGCCACGGGGGGGACGGCGAGCCCACCGCCGGGTCCCGGCAACGCTCACGTTCACCCCTGAACCGAAGATGCGGTTCAGCTTCCTGACAGACTGCTTAGCCTGAGCTGGTGGTTTGAAAATACGTAAGATCGCTCATAATGATCAGATAAAAATTATTCTTAACCAAAACAGTATTCCACCAGCCAGCTAAGAGCCTACTTTTGTCTTCCTCTTCTGAACTAGCAATATGAATTTCTTCATTTTTTCTTAGCAGCTAATTGACAAATGAAAGAGACATCCATGTTTACATTCCTTGGACCCAAGCAGTAAATCGCAAGTACTGCAAGAGAGGCTGCTGTATCAGCACAGTAAGGGATTTCTTTTTTTTTCCTTTTAATAAAAATGTGCTGCAGGCAAAATGATGAAGGCCTGTCTGCTGTACAAATACGCACACAAAATTAAGAGTTACTTCTAATCATTCCATACTTCTGAAGTTCCCTAATAATGAGATGGTATCAAGAAGTACTTTGTTTTGATGATCAACCTCATCCTCATCTAGAATCTAGCTAAACAGCCTTCTAATTGTTGCCCTACCCCATGTTAATGACAAAGTTTGTACAGCTTTTTTTTTCCCCTCTGAATGTTACATTTTTAGTTAAATTCAACACACCCAGGCATTGAAGAAACTGCTACGCTTCCAAAAAAGCGCTGAAAAATCCAGCCATAAAAATACTCCAAACTCAGTGTGAACATGACTGCACAGAAAAAAGTTTTGTTTTTTTTAAGTCAGTAAAAAGCATATGGAGCCAAACACACACCAAAGAATTGAGCTCCACAGCCTACCAGTTCCACATTATCTGCAAGAGCAGAGTCATCTCAAAACTGTTAACCTGCACTTCACTCGATTACTAAATCATTTAACAAGATTAACAGTTATACATTTTCAGTCACTATTCTCTGTGTCGTTCTAGAGCCTGTCTCCCCTGTGGAAGCAAGCGAGCACCATCAGCATTTACAAGTAACCCCGCAGGGATTTCTGTGCTTCACTTTAAAGATTAACCTTTAAGTGGAAGATCTGCAATTTGATTTGAATATTAAAAAGCTAGCACTCAATCACTGTTAAACAAGCAAAACAAAACCATGGGGGTTTTTAAACGCTGCTTTGCATCTCTTGCAGGACTCCTCAGACACTGCACTCCACGCTCGCTCGCCTGCTAGCATAAGTAAATAGGACTTCGATGCCACTCAGACTGTTTACTACACATTGTTTAAGCAACAAACTAAATTCTTCCTGATCACCTTCAGAAATTATTAACTAGAAGATTATCTCAGAAGTGAGATGCTGGCACTTACTGGGC
The DNA here is from genome assembly GCA_013399475.1 of Chauna torquata. NCBI lineage: Eukaryota > Metazoa > Chordata > Aves > Anseriformes > Anhimidae > Chauna > Chauna torquata. The sequence goes on along the minus strand of VXAL01003218.1, from coordinate 9,714 downwards.
CACACGAGGAGCATTTACAGAACGTCAGTCACTTCCCACGTAGATCTCCGGACCCTGGATATTTCACCTTTTGTTGCACGCACGGAATAAGCCAATACTACAAAGGAAGCACCATACCATTCAGACTACTAGACAGTGAAAGAGCAGCATTTGCAAACTAAGATCTCCTGTTGCGCTTTTCAAGAAGATCAAGAGCTGTAGGTTTCAGGTACACCTATTTCATCAGTACCACAATGTCCTCCAACAAGCAAGAAAAACGACTGCCCGCATTACTCCACTGGTCCTTTAAACAAGTTCAAAGCTTCACAACCGCATTTGTGCCTCTATCTATATTAAAACCGCATGCTACAGTTTTCACCAGAATATTCTGATGTCACGCTGTTCTACCAAACTACTGGAAACAAGGCACAATACTGCTTTGTCAAACCTGACAAATCAGTGCCTTAAACCAGGATATTAAACATGCATTTTAATTTCCTTAATCTTGCAGGATATCATATAGACACAGTTCACACAAAGAACTCAATTCAAGTATTTCTACAGTTAAAATAAATACTAAGACACTTCAGAAGAAAAATCTTACATATGATAATAGACCACTGATCTGTTTCGCCTTGCATGGCACCGCTTAAAATATATTTATGAGCTTTATTTGTCCTAAGACACCTTGAAAGGAAAACAATCATTTGTTTCAATTTCAGACCTACCGTTTTGGAGTTTAACGGGCACTACCTGGGCAAATAAACTTTGAAGCTCAGCTTGCTCTTCAAATCACAAACCAGAATTATGCACTGATGACTTTAGGCTACAGTTTGCCGTGTATTCAAGCCTGCACTGCTGAAAAAAAACTGTTTTCCTCTTCTGTGCACTACAAGCAGAAAAAAATTTCAGCTGGATCGTTCCACCAAACTGCTTCACAACACGGCTGCACAAACACTTGCGCCAGCAAGGAGCGAGGGCACAGAAGTGAAGATCAGGTATGAGCAGCAAAGGGACAGCTTTTCAGCACCAGTGCCAGCTTAAACACATGTCAGCTGTGACCAAGCACAAATTTCAAGAAGTGGCTCACACTGCAACCAAATGGCATTGAACATAACCAAAAACACGAATAAAAAACACAGATTGCGTAACAGAAAAGGTGAACCAAAGCAGTGACTGAAAAGAATGATATTTATTTTTCCAAGTTTAATAAAGAATTCTAGGGTTCGTATAAACTTTGGGAAAAGAAATTAACACCAACCTTGCACAAAAGATCATCAGTAAATAAGCTCATTCTCTATAGATACCTCAGAGAATGCAGAATGCAGTAACTGCAGAAACTGAGCATCATCTCAGTGATCACCTCTGACTACAACAAAACCTCGTATTCGAGCTTGCCTGGTGCTGCACTTGATACAGTTACGAGGAGTCATCTTCGGTATTAATTTGCATATAACACTTAAAGTTTATTGGAGTAACAATTCTCAAGTCAGAAATTCTGTGTTGCCTGCTTTTTTTTGAAACTAACATCTGCCCCACTGCATTCCCACCGGGGCGAGAGCACTCACCACTACGAACTCCAGTGACAAAACCATCCGGCACCTCCGCGGGCCTTGCAAGCTACCCAGCTCGCTTGAAACCTTCCAGCTCATTTAAAGCTGACCTCTCCAGCAATTAAGGATACAGAAGACTACCAAACCATTCGAAAGATGAGAGCTCATTTTACATTCTACAAATGGTCTTATTCTAGAGGTAGATTTTGCTCTCACCTGGAAAACACCAAGTGGCACATTAAACAATATTCTTGCTGCTCCTGCACCAGGACAGCACACTAAAGCACCATCCTGAGATGCCCCCCGGCCAGCAAGCTGGCACGTTTACCCGTGCGGCACAACACTGCGCGGAGGCACCAGCTCTGTCCCGCGCACAGCGGGCACGGCAGCGCTGCCGCCGCTTCGCACACCTCTGCGGTCCAGGCGCAACCTCAGCGGCCCGCGCCAAGCACGTAGTGGCCCCGGCCAGAACAGTGAGTTCTGGGGAAGGGAAGCACCCTAGGGTTCCGGTAAGGATATCATCATGGAGAAGCAGCTTGTGGCAGTCCGTCCCTGAATGCAGGCAGTATCAGCTGTCTCAGAATTAGGTAGAGAAAAACCAAGGGACCACAGGAGAACACTCTGCTGACTGACAAGAAAATACAGGAGGGTCGTCTCTCAATTCCATGAGTTACTTACACATTTATTTGCACTGTTCCCAGTACATTAAGGTGTTGTTAAACATTATGCGTAAACAAATGCTTTCTCCTCTTATTTAGAGGGGTAAAACACCCACACACTAAGTTAACTAAGTTAAGTCTACCAACTCCTGGCCTAACTGATATCCCTGCCACCAAGCTTCACAAGTTGCATACACAACAAAAATTGTGAACCAGAAATACATTTTAGCTTTCCACATATAACATCAGTTCGCCTTGTCTTTTTTTTTTTTTAAATATAACAGATTGAAAGAAAAAAAGAAGACTGGGTAATCTTCTCTGCCCTGCTATTTCCTTTAAAGACGTACTTCAATATCATCTCCTAATGCTAACACACATAATATCTTGCCGTTTTCAGGCATAGCATCCATTCCAATAATTACACTTTGAAAATTCATCTCTGTAGACAAGTAATAAGCCAAATAACACAGAGACCTTCCAACAACACTGCCTGGTCTTCTCCCATCTCTTCCCCATTAGGCAGCCAGAGTTTAGATCAGCCAATATACACAAATTGTAGTGATGTCCTTCTCCAAGAAGTGCCTTTCAGGTATCAAAATTAAATTAAACATGTAGGCCAACAGAAGATCATTTCTTTTTATCAAGAGTCTTTGAGATCCTCCTATTTCTCCGAACACTATGTCTGCTGTTAGTTTGTTAGCAATTTCGTAAAATTCCTGCTTTTCCAAAATAGTATATTCATGACTATGGCAGAGTCTACCAACTTTGGCTATGCAACAATTTTCTCCTCGCGTGGCAAATTTCTGCTGTGACTTCCAGGTGATCTAGTTTCACATTACAGGTCCCTGTAAAACCCCAAGTATACACTAAATATTTTTATTTGCTGTTCTAAGACTAAAAATATTTAAAGAGCTTTGTTCTTGGGAACTGCACCAATTCATTCCAACGTTTTCTTCCTGGTATTTAAAAAAAAAAACAGCACTTGTAAGCTCACTTCAATCAAGTAAAAATTTTACTTATTAAAATAGAAGTCAAAGCGGTGAGGTCTCTTTCTGTGGGATGGAAAGGACAAACATTCTTCAGCAGCACTGCTATCTAAAGCGGAGGGAAAAACCAGAACTGGGCAGGTCATGCACACACTTGTTAGTGGATAAAAGCTGCCACACTGAAAGAACTACAGATACTAGCACTAATTATTTGAAAGGGTTATTTTATAGTGACTATAACTAGCTAAAAACAAAGATGACAGAAACAACAGGAAAAACAGAACTAATGACGTTAGCTGCCTATTTTGTAAGAGGAAACAGTGGGTACAGTGTAACATCAACGGAAATCAAATATGCATTTATTCCTGGCGCTGCATCCCTAAAACATTAAGCACTTTTCTGCAAAATTTGGCATCCTCAAACGACTTCTTATTTTTGTAAACAACTCTGCTACTTCATCCTTAAGTCTCTACAAAACTCAGACGTATGTAGCAGTCCCTAGCACTAGTCATAATTAAACAGTCTTTAGGAAAAGGAACAAGGAAAAAGACTCGTATTTACATTTACTAGAACAGTGATGGCAAACTCCTTTTCAGCTCCTCATGCTATCACTGGAGAAGCATGGAGAAATCCTGTCCTCTGCACCACGGAACTTACTACTTATTTATGACCCAAACTCAGCAGACAATCACAGTTTATGGCTACTACCCTGGCTAGCATCTGTATGTCTCAACCAGAATCTTGAAATCCAGCTGTGCTGGTCATGTATATGACAAAAACTTAAGTCTGGTTTATTGCATTTGTGTTAAATATTTAACTAGATGTTATGAATCATTTAAAGTTTGAGGTTGAAAGCAGTGTCTTATCAGTCAGCTATGAAAGAGGAAGAAGACTTACCAAGCAGAGCTAAGGGTATAGCACATTGCAAAACACATCCAATGTCACATGAACCTCACAATCCCCCAAGGGCAAGAAGGCAACCTCAGTGAGATGAGGAGGTCCCCATCAGGACCTCTGCCCAGCAAGTTTAGTCTTCTGGAATAGGATCTGTCTCACCTAACTTCTAGATATTTATACTGTAGATGACTAATCTGAATTAGTCACCCAAACTCCCTTTGCAGTATAAGAGAAATGAGCACTTCTACAGCAAAACTCTCTCTATTTTAGACTTCTGCATCAGAAGAAAATAAGCATCTGTTTCTCTCCATTGACTAAAAAAGGAATCCTAAACGGTTACCTCAGATGCAGGCATTTACATCACAGATATCTGAGCTTCAGTGACAACTCTCCAACCCCTTGAAAGCGAAGGCAGAGTCTGAAACACAATGTTACGAAAAAAATGGCTTAGAAAGTCATGGGAGAAAAACAGACGACAAAACAAAATTTAGCATATACCATGGACAATGTAATGTTAAAAAGTGGTATAATAAAGGACTGGGAGAATGCATAAGTAATAAAAAACAACTGAGCTCTAAGGAAAACAATCGTCCATGTCAAGAAAACAAGATAATGCGCAATAGAACAAACTTGAGGTCTAGTATTTAGCATTTTTCTAATTTGTTAAATGGAATGCTGATTGAGCATCTGTTGACCATTAACCGGGTACTCGACAGCTCAGGAGCCGAAGTCTTAGGACTCTGTGAGGATGACCCAACATGCTATTTGCTAGGTGCAGTCTGATTTAATCTGACATGGAATCACAGCCTTTGCTGACACTGCTGCAGCCCCGCTGTTCCGAACCCCTTCACATTCAAGCTGTCTGGCAAACATGCCAGCAGTGGTGCTCATCTGTCCCTACCACGCCGAGTACCTGTTGAGTAAAACAGGCCAGCAGAAAACGAACAGGGGGAGTAGCCCTCTGACAGACTGGCTCCCCGTAAGCACGGGACAAACCAGGAACACCAGAACACGCCGCACTGCAAACTTAGATTAGTTGCATTAGAACCACACCTTATTTAAATCCAGACAGAGAGACCTGCTCTTTTTCCTCCTCTCCTTCCTGGGTCACACGTTCCTGCATCCTCCCTTGTGTCAGCACTGCTTATGCAACTACACATCGAGCTGGTCGAGGGAGCTGATCCAGCTGAAAACTTCTCACTTCAAGCAGCCTTAGCATTCAGCCAGATCAGCTCTCCAGGGCAGAGTACCACATGGTTACACAAATATTAATGCCAACACATGGCAACCTGGACTTGGGCCAAATTACGGGCTGTGGAACTGCTGCACCCTTCGTCCTCCGGCTTGGAAAGACAGGACAGTTTTCAACCTGACAGCCTGTAGTCTCAATTATCCTTCTGAAACAGTGGAAAGCTGTCTTAAGAGAAAAGAATCATATTAAATGGGATACCGGAGGACCCTCTGAAGGAACACAATGAAACAGAAAACAGCTGAAGAAGAAACACAATCTTCCTCACCCCACCCCACCTTGCTGCACGTGGAATTAAGAAGCTGAAACAACCCATAGGTTCTGCAAGACTATCAGGAATGAAAAGGAACGAAGCAAAAACACAGAAGAGAATCTAAGTCATTTATCAGAAAACATAAGGCTATACCCATCATGCATGTTCTCTGTTAACATAAGTAAGTCTATCAGAGAAAAATCAAAGACAAAACTGAAACTGAAATACTGTGCTCTATTTCCTTCTTCCTCCCCGTAGGCTGCAGCAAGAAAGGCCACCTCCAGTACTGCGGTCTTCGCATGCTTTTGTGTCTTTCCCTCAGCAAGCAGTGCTGGTGCCTGCTTTGCTGCTGTTGCTCCTAATTCTGCCAAACAAAATCCAAGTGACTTAGTATTTACCAGCGTTACTTCAGGCCACAACGTTCTGAATAGCAGCAAACTGCAGAACTGAAAGGAAAAAAAAAGACTACCATAGGCACGACAGAAAGAGCAGCACAGTCATTTGCCAACTGAACAAAAACCTTGAATACAAGTAATCAATACAGTTGGCAAGTTTTTCCAAATACTGTAGATGGCCTACCATCCTACCAACCAAAACTGAGGTTGGTGAAAGTTTCTTATTTTGCCTGGGTAAAGAAATAGTTGAGAGCTCTGCCTGTTTGGCTTAAATAGCTTCTTGAACTTTGCCATTTAACCATAATGTTATTTTCTCACGCCTTCCGGTTTCCCCTTCTGTACAGATAAGATTGTGTCAGTGTCGTGTGCTAAGGATACAGTGGCAAGAAATTCGGTATTTGCAATGCCATAACATCCGGAGATGCCACATCGGGGATGGGGCGCCTGGGGACCAGGCACCACACGCCTAACAGGGACAGCTGCTGCCCCAAAGGGCTTACAATTCGTGCACAGGACAAGAAAACAAGTAGACACAAAGAGAAATTGAGAAAATTAGTAGTAGTCAGCAGTCACAACTCAACAGCTGCAGAGCTTCCGTGCTCAGGCTGATGATTTTAACTTCCTTCTTTTGACACTACGTTCTTCTAAGCTAGCTCATCCTAATCTTGCTGACAGCCCCCTTTCTAAAGCTCAGTGCCACACGGCGTTTAACGTGAAGCGACCCCTGCCAAAGACAACAGTTTCGGTTACACGTTAGGTATGGCTATACAGCCACTCTTCTACCGTAACCACCTGCGCCGTCTCAGGTTTATCTAGGACCAAATGGCATTAATAAGCAAAAGAGAGAATGTCATTGCTTTAACTCAGTGATGTCACGCTTCCAACTTGCAGACCAGATCCGAACACTGTGTACGTGATACATGTGGCATTCAAATTCTGCAAAAATCTGAGCTTTTTTAGTCTGAGATTTTTAACCTTGGCTATGAAAGCTTCATTTCCTGAGATAACTGTAATATTTATCTGCCTGAATTTCCCCCCATACCAGAGTTAAAACACAGGTAAAAATAGCCAAGGCATGTAATAATAATGTCAATATTGGTTATTGCACTGCCTACTGCTTTAGCAGATCAAAACAGGGAACAGGGGGAGGGGAGGATAGTGGGAGGAACGCGGGCAGGGAGAGGGAAGGAGAAAAGCACAATTAAAAAAACAAGTGGCTTAGAAACAGCAGTGGACAGAAAAGACAACATACTTTTGCTTCTACTGATATTGAATCAAACAAGACACTTAAGTTCCTTTGTTGCTGCTATTGGTCACATAGAGGCCACATTCTTTCCCTGATCCTTGTATAAACCCACTAACATCTGTAGATTTCCCGTGAAAAGGAGGTAACAACCAGTCAAACCGATCCCCCAGCCCATAAAACGTAATTAAGAACAGAACTGTGTTACCCTATAAATAGGGCTAAGAGTAAAAGACTGCTTCTCTGAACTGTATCTCCATATTTGACTGCTTAGATGGAGAGCTGACATCACTCCTTAATGCAGTCTATTAACTCTGCTCTCCTCAATTAGTTTTTCAATAACCTTCCATCTAGCAAAACAACAAGACCTCCCCGCAAGCATTCCTCCCTGCAAAGTTCTCCAAAGTGCCGTAAACTACTCGGCTCTTGGTTTGCTCTCCGCTCATTGACCTCACCTGTTTTTCCTGTGCCATTTACACCCAAGTTTCCCTGTTATTCTTGTCATTCTACTAGAGTTTCAGAAACATCTACTATAACAAAATACTCTTCTATTTCTTGGCATTCCTGTTCACCCATTTTTACGGCTGAGCTTATTACACTGCTCTAGCTATTGCCCTTCAGGCACTGACACTTTAGACTCCAAGCCACTGTGTTAAGAAAACACACTACTTGATTATGTATGTGAAGTCATTTTCCCCAACATATAATCTGCAGCTTTTACACTTACGCTTCTACAGACCTCATTACCAGAAGCAGAAAATAAGAAAGCTCATCCTCCCTACCCCCCCGCCCCTCTCTTCAAACATAACGCATTTCTGTGCTGAAGTTCTTCTGTAGCACTAATGCCCTACTGCATCTCAGGAAAGAAAAGCACTTTTGGTTTCTCTTTGACACCGTAGCTGACAGCCAACAACAGTAAGGAGCGAACACGGCAGGAAGCGTTCCTTCCACAGAGCACGGAAAAACATGACCGCTACACCTGGGATAACTCCCTACCAAAGAGGAGAAGCATAACCAACTGGTTCCACCTTCTAGCTCGGGACCGCACTATCAGGGGTCGGCGAGGATTTAATTCATTCCAGCTGCCTCCCCGTCCAAGCAGCAGACCGTGAGTCCAGGGTGGGGGCAGCCCCCCCAGAAGCACTGTCTGTCCCCAACAGCTCCACAGGCACCCCTCGGCAGAAGGGGACCCGCAACGGCTTTCAACTTTTCCTCCCAAGGAAGCACGGCGAAACAGGCCACAACACTACCGACAGTAGCCTGGAGTTTTCTACAGGTCATTTCCACAGTCTGAGGATGCCTGAATATTGCTACAATAAAAACACGTCTTTAAAGATAGCTTTGTTTGTTACTCATTTTCATTTGATGGTCTCCAACTTCTGAACTATGAACTGAAAAATTCAACCCATCCTTCCTACAACACGATCATAACTTCATCGAGTACTGTGCTCAGAATGAGGGCACTCCTGTGCTCGCTGCCATCCCTAGAACAAGCGCTCCGCATCAGCTGCTTCCTCACGGTGCGAAGCCTGCGGGAACCCCCCGAAACCTCAGCACCACTTGCTGCACCACCTGCCTGATACAAACTGCTACAGACCGGGCTCCTCCCAGAAAGCTTGCTGCAGCACCACAAGTTTTCCTCGATTTCTAGACAGAACGTTGTCCCAGGTCCCGGAATTCACAGCATAATACACAGAAAGTACAAAAGTCACCAAAAATGTCTGCACATCAAATACATGAAAAGTGAAGTATGCCTTCAATTTCAAACAATTTTGTTCTTATCCAATCCTCAGTCATCTTTTCCCAAGCAAATGTTTATTGGGATCACTCAAATGAGTGCAGATCATTTTTATGTTCCTACTGCATAGTCCAAAATTTAACTTTGCTTACCATGATATCACCATCGGTTGCTATGGAAATTGCTATACTACCATGCACTAGATTTTTTTTTTTTTAACCACTAAAGTATTTTGGCAGACTGTTTGCTTTTAAGTGTCAGAGTAATAAGAAAAATCATAAATGTTTATTCTGCCATCATTCTTACAACGGCGCTTTATGAAAAAGAAAAATCTGCTAGTAAGTGATTGCATGCTTGGCTTCAAACGTGTAGCTCTGGACAGGGCTGAAATTGCAACTCTTTTTTTTTTTTTGAGAGAGAGAGAGAGAGAAAATAAATTACGTTATGAAAAAAGCTTCAGTTTTTTAAATTACTATTTTTAACTGGGAGATCAACATATGAAAAATACCTTAGGTTCTTCCAAGTTCTCTCAGTTTNTATACAGTACAGTGGAAATTTTTTTTGGTGTTTTTTTTTTTTTTTTTTTTTTTTTTTTTTGGAACTACTGCAAAACAAGGCCTTCAAATTCGGAAAGGAGCCCCCACGGATCTGCCAGGCAGCGGTCCTTCCGCAGGACCGACTCCCGGAGCACCTCCAGGTGCGGCCGGGACTCCGGCTCCGTTTCCAGACGCCGGTCCCGGGGCAGCGGCGAGGGATTTCGGG
>VXAL01003216.1:3087-24803 GCA_013399475.1 Chauna torquata | reverse complement strand
TGCCAAGGCTAAACCACAACAAATGGGAAAGTTTGAAACAAAGAAACTGAAACAATAGCAGGCAGGCAGACAGCAGGAAGCAGAAATAATTCTTTTCCAGTACAGAGAATGAATTTCACCATTAAGTCCAATACAGGTTTGAATTTAGCCCTTACAGAAGAAGCTGATAGCAAAATCCATAGATGAAGTCAGAAAGTGAGTGTTGGTTTACACTGTTTTGTTCTTTTATATATGTGTATATTATGGATATTTGTCAATTTAAACACAGTAAATAGAAGGCATTTTCTTAGTTCATATTCTTCTATAATCACTGTTCAATGCTTTAAGAATTAAACATGCACAGAAAATGTTGCAAATGTTAGAGTTACAAAGTAAATCCCCTAAATGCCAAAGTTTATTTTCCCTTCTAAACCTCTGCGGGTCACATTGGCTAGTACATGGGTTACATGGGTCACTGATAGCTAGCACTGTCTGTTTTGAAAGTTTTCCAGGCCAATATTCAAATTTGCTTGACTGAACTACATAACAATGTCAGGCCCAATCCTAGTCTCAGCCAGAGCCCAAACATAATCATCAGTTTCGTGACATTAGGCTGTACGATATTGATAGACAATTGTACATGTGCCTTTCTCAACCAATATCCTGATATGTCTTTCATAGTTGAATGCCCTTTAGTTTTATATGGAAAGAGGTTCTTGCCACGGGGGAAAAAAAAAAAGATATAAATTAATTGGCTGTCTTCATCAGTGAAAGCTGTTATTACTTTGAAGGTGGTGCTGCAGAATTACATAAGTCTTCACAGCTGTCTATTCCCCATGGTTTTTTCTCCATGGCTACTATTCTTAACACAGCATGAAAGAACATTTCTCCAAACATATGTGAATCACTGAACTAGTTACAGAGCAAGATCCAATCTTGTATCTGTATCCACAAAAATAGTATATAATTGATATTGAAAATACTGGTGAAAGTTCTAAGGGAGAAATCTAATTTTTAAAAGACTGAGAAAATAGCAAGGTCCTGATCCAGTTGAGTTTTGTTGACCTGACCAGATCCAGGATTTCAATAGATATAATGCTACACTATGTCTATACTAGCAAACTAAACCTGTCAGGACCTCAGCTTTTTTTGTTACCGTGGCCAGTCTGCATGGCACAGTCAATATCTATGCTGGTTACTTCACTGTTTTTTCCCATTATAACTTTATGTATATACATAGAAACAACTATAGACCCTTCATTTCTAAGTAATTTCAAATACATTTGACATGGTATGCATTCCACGTGTATTACAAATGTGCTCATGGATTGTGCGCTGTAACTGGTCTCAATAATGGGTAAAAGTAGACAAGGATACATGTTGCCTTCTTGTACTAATCTCCATAGAAAATTGACTTCAGTAGAACTTAGGGAGCCATAAAAGGAGCATCAGCTCCAACTTTGACATCACTGATTCTGCAGAAAAAAATTGTGAATGCCTCCAAAATATGCTCTGCTTCCTTATCATTTCTCCCGTTCACTTTTTTCCAGGGCAGAATTCCTGTGTGTTTTCCCTAAGACTGCTAGAATAAGCAAAAGAGTTCAAACTCATTGTCAATGTTTCCAAAATAAAATTCATATGATTTACTAAGAATAGTGCTACAGCATCACCTGCCCATCCCTATCCAGCCTGAAACCCAGGTTAGTTCAGAGACATGAGTTCTGGCATGTGCAAGGAGACTGGGGCAAGGCCTAGACTGGTCTTAAGTGTGACCAGCTCCTAAGCTTTTTCTTTCCAACTTTGCTTCTGGCTCCAAACCGCACAGAACCAAGACATTGACTATTTGTTGAAATGTAGCATACTTTTTAGAGGACTGTGCACTCGAGCTACCTGTATTTGTCTTTTGCAGGTAATAAAAATAAAAGCTTGAGCCCATACTAAAGCTCTGAGCATATCTAGTATCTTAACCCTTCAGAGAGCTCCAGAATTTATTCTGTATGGCTGTATTCATAGAATCATAGGATCATTTAGACTGGAAAAGACCTCCAAGATCATCCAGTCCAACCTTTAACCTAGCACTGCCAAGTCCACCATTAAAGCATGCCACTAAGCTCTGCATCTAAACATTTTTTGAAGACCTTCAGGGATGTTGACTCAACTGCTTCCCTGGACAGCCTGTTCCAATGCTTCACAACCCTTTCAGTGAAAGGTTCAACTATTCAACTATGTCAGAAACATTATGGATGACTAACAAATCTAAATTCAAGAACAAGGACAGACCCTTAATATACTCACAGAATCGGTGAATGGTTGAGGCTGGAAGGGACCTGTGGAGGTCATCTGGTCCCACCCCTCTGCTCAAGCAGGGACACCTGGAGCAGGTTGCCCAGGACCATGTCCAAGTGACTTTTGAAGATCTCCAAGGAGGAAGACTCCACAACCTCTCTGGGCAACCTGTGCCACCACTCAGTCACCCAGTTCAGTGCTCAGCATGGTAAAGAAGCGCTTGCTGATATTTACAGGGAACAGCTTGTGTTTCAGTTTGTGCCCATTACGTGTTGTGCTGGCACTGGGCACCACTGGAAAGGGCCTGGCACCATCCTGTTTACACCCTCCCTTCAAATATTTATGGACATTTATAAGACCCCCTCTGAGCCTCCTCTTCTCCGGGCTGAACAGTCCCAGCTCTCTCAGCCTTTCCTCACAGGAGAGATGCTGCAGTCTCTTCATCATCTTTATGGCCCTTTGTTGGACTCTCTCCAGTGTGTCCATATATCTCTTGTACTGGGGGGCCCAGAACTGGACACAGTACTCCAAGTGGCCTCACCAATGGTGAGTAGAGTGGAAGGATTACTTATCTTGACCTGCTGGTGATACTTTGCCTAATGCAGCCAAGAATAGTGTTAGTCTTCTTTATGGCAAGGGCACATTGCTGTCTCATGTTCAACTTTGTGTCCACCAGGACTCCTAGGTCCTTTTCCGCAGAACTGCTTTCCAGCTGGGTGGTCTCCAGCATATACTAGTGACTGGGGTTTTTCCTCCCCAGATGCAGGACTTTGCATATTCCCTGGTTGAACTTCTTGAGTTTTCTGTCAACCCATTTCTCCAGCTTGTCAAGGTCCCTCTGGATGTCTGCATGGCCCTCTGGTGAGTCAGTCACTCACCAGAGTTTCGTGTCATCTCTGACTTTACTGAAGGTGCACTCTACCCCATTGTCCAGATCATTAATGAAGATATTAAACAGGATGGGACCCCGTATTGACCCCTGGGGTGCTCCGCTCATTACTCACCTCCAACTAGACCTTGTGCCACTGACCACTACTCTCTGGACCTGGCTGTTTAGCCAGTTTTCGATCCACTCCACTGTCTGCTCATCCAGCCCATATTTCAACATTTTCTCTGTGAGGATCTTATGGGAACCATGTCAAAGACCTTACCGAAGTCCAGGAAGACAATATCCACTGTTCCCCCTTCATCCATCAGGCTTTATGTGCCTGGAAACAGTTTCCAGGATTAGCTGTTCCATCACCTTCCTAGGGATAGAGGTGAGGCTGACCAGAGTGTAGTTCCCTGGGTCCTCCTTCTTGCCCTTCTTGAAGACAGGAGTGACAGTTGGTTTCCTCCAGACTTCAGGCACTTCTCCCAGTTGCCACAATCAAGCAAAGATTATAGAGAATGGCCTTGCAATCACATCTGCCAGCTCCCTCAGCACTCATGGGTTCATCCCATCAGGGCCCATGGACTTGTGAATGTCCAGTTTGCTTAAGCAATCCCTGACCTGCTCCTCTTCCACCAAGGATACATCTTCCTTGCTCCAGCCTTACAGCCAGGTGTCTGGGACATGGGATTCCTGAAGGCCAATCTTGCTAGTACAGACTGAGGCAAAGAAGGCATTCAGTACCTCTTGTAGAAGCCCTTCTTGTTGCCTTTAGCATCCCTGGCCAGATCCAATTCTGTCTGGAATTTAGCTTTCCTAATTTGATCCCTGGCTGCTTGGACAATGTCTCTGTATTCCTCCCAGGTTAGCTGTCCTTGCTTCCAGATTGATAGCTTACGTATACATAGAAAGGATGAACACTGATGTTGGCATTACGTCTGCATTCCTAGTGTATACATTGAGATAAAGCGAAGGAATAAGTGCCAACCAAAGCAAAGAGAACTGTTCAAAATTAGTGTAGTGAAGAAAGAGAAATTGCACAATGATAGTAACAAGGAATGGATTTCTTAATGTATGTATATATATATACATGCATACCTACATATAAGCTGGTTTATTAACTATTATTTTTAGGATCTACTATTGTAACATCATAAACTTTCCTGTTCTGAAAGCAGTGCAGCTGTCTGCCAGGGTGCCAGAGACTGTAAGATTGGACACCTAAGGAGAAGAGTTTGCACAGTTTTGTAAGAATGAGCTGTGACAGGACATAAAAATATGGTCCAGGAGAAAGCAGCTATAGACAAATTAACAGAAATAAAAAGAAGAGGAAATAATTTCAGAGAAAAGCTTAAGGAGGACTTGAGAAAAGGGAAGGCACTTGGCAACTGGGGACAAGAGAATTTACCTCACGCAGCCTGGTGGAGTTGAGAAGAGCAACACATAAAATGCAAGAAGTTGATTCTTAGGTATTGAAAAATCCTATTGAATTAAGTTTTTCCTTTAAGATGCCTTGCTAGAGCTTTCTGTCTGAAAAACAATCAGCCTGCTAACTGCAGACTCCAACTGAATAAGTGGGAAAAGATTTTTCTTTCTGTGATATAGCTTGCACTGACCTGTAGAATGAAGGCTTAATACTATATTTTATCATTAGTCCAACGAAATTACAGATATCAACTCTTTTAATAAGTTAAAGTTATACTACATGGAGAAAAGGATTAAACCACATACAGAATTAAGGCTATCTTCATTCTTTTCTGGTCTCAGACCCATCGAAATTAAAAGGACCACTTTCAGAAAGTTGCTAGGAAACCATAATCACAAGTGTCAGAATAATACATTTTTATTTAAAATAGGAAATGTTGATTAATGAACATACTTAACAGATAATGAGTAAAGGTATTGAAAGCATCTATGTTCTATCAAATTTCAGGTGAAACATTTAATTTATATGTTGAAAAGCCGATGTGAATTGTAAGTTTTCAAGGTAAAGCAAACTAACACTTACAGTTAGAACTGAAGGACACAATGGTTTCATTAGTACTTGATTAGAAGCCCCTAGATACAGCATTGAGAAGCACCAGAAAATGTTTCCAGTTCACAAGGCCAGTAAGACTAAAAACAGAATGAGAAAGGAAATGGTTTAGCTATAGGAGTCTCATGTAGACAAGTTGTTGAAACTGAGGTAAGATGAGCCAATTACTTTGTAGACAATGAATGGATTTAAAGGTAAGATACTGGAGAAGATGCTGTATATACAGCACATTCAAATTAGAGAAGACTAAGCAATAAATTAAATCGATGGTATGGAAACTTCAACCTAAATGAAAATTAACCTATTAAACCCTGAACACAAGGGTCCTAAGATTTCTTAAACCAAATCCAACAAGAGTGTCTACTGCTATAGCTCTGTTGATTTAATTTGTGCCATGACATTTTAAACAGGTATTATGCCCTGAAAATTGTAGCATGATATTTTACATAGAAGATTTTTGATCCTATGTTCTGAGAATCAGGAGTCCAAGAATATTCTGAACTTAGGAATCTGAAACCACAAGATAATTACTCCCTTTCTTGCTTTTAGATGTAAGAGATGATGTATAATAAAAAGCTCACTGTGATGACCACCTCAGCCTCATTTGTGTAACATGGATTATGTTCTTATTATCATAGAATCATAGAATCATTTAGGCTGGAAAAGACCTCCAAGATCGTCCAGTCCAACCTTTAACCTAGCACTGCCATGTCCACCATTAAACCATTAAACCATGTCACTAAGCTCTCAATCAAAGGTTTTTTGAAGACCTCCAGGGATGGTGACTCAACTACTTCCCTGGGCAGCCTGTTCCAATACTTCACAACCCTCACAGTGAAGAAATGTTTCCTAATATCCAACCTAAACCTCCCCTGGTGCAACTTGAGGCCATTTCCTCTTTTCTTATCAGTTAGCGCTTGGGAGAAGAGACCAAGCCCCACCCCACTACAGCCTCCTTTAGGGTAATTCTATACAGTGATAAGGTCTCCCCTGAGCCTCCTTTTCTCCAGGCTAAGCGACGCCAGCTCCCTCAGCCGCTCCTCGTAAGACTTGTTCTCCAGACCCCTCACCAGCTTTGTTGCCCATCTTTGGATGCACTCCAGCACCTCGATGTCCTTCCTGTAGTGAGGGACCCAAAACTGAACACAGTATTCAAGGTGCGGCCTCACCAGAGCCGAGTACCAGGGAACAATCACTTCCCTAGCTCTGCTGGCCACACTACTCCTGATACAAGCCAGGATGCTGTTGGCCTTCCTGGCCACCTGGGCACACTGCTGGCTCAGATTCAGCCAGCTATTGACCAACACCCTCAGGTCCCTTTCTGCCAGGCAGCTTTCCAGCCACTCTTCCCCCAGCCTGTAGCATTGTATGGGGTGGTTGTGCCCCAAGTGCAGGACCCAGCACTTAGCCTTGTTGGACCTCATAATGTTGGCCTCGGCCCATTGGTCCAGCCTATCCAGATCCATCTGTAAAGCCTTCCTACCCTCAGGCAGATCAACACTCCCACCCAACTTGGTGTCATCTGCAAACTTACTGAGGGAGCACTCAATCCCCTCGTCCAGGTCATTGATAAAGATGTTGAAGAGAGCTGGCCCCAGTACTGAGCCCTGGGGGACACCACTAGCAACAGGCCTCCAACTGGATTTAAATCTATTCACCAAAACTCTTTGGGCCCAGCCAAAATTGATTGATTCACATCAGAGTCTTGATAAGGAATCAAGTCAACAAGGCCCATACAAACCAAGTAAAAATAATTTTAATATTACTAGAAATTGCTTCTTATAAGCTAAAAGACACCTGGAGAAGATAGGAAATGAGATGCTGACCCAGTGTCTGGCTGCTGACCACTCCTCATACTGGTAAAAAAGCTTATCATAGATACAAATCTTGCTAAGTCTTTCAGAGAAAAACATCTGTGCTAACAGAACAGGAAACACAAAACCCTCTTGAAATAATGGTAGTTTGAATTAAACTGACAATTCCATTTTTAATGTGGGATCGTCATCATAAAAGCAACAGGATAATGTATGTCTATGGTGGTTTTACTTGATAAATAATAAAGCCAGACATTTCTTTTTGCCAAGCCATCACTTAGTTAATTCTAACTTAAATATTTCTAATAAAGTATTATATTCATAGGTTAAATTCTAAGTTAAGCAAATATTGTTTCTAATAAAAAAACTGTAGTTGCATGCAATGAGAAAACCGTCATGCCTAAAGAAATTACAATACAGGAATAACACATTTTTAGTGATGTTAACTGAAAGGACAGCTACTTACACAGGGAGAGCACAATCTGAAATAGTGTTTCACTTAAAAGCAAAATAGATTACTGTTATTATAATAGTTGGCTTTTATTTGAAAAATCTAAGAAACAAATTGTACAACTGATAGTTTTCCACTATCCAGTAAAATAATGAAATTAAAAAAAAAAAAAGTTTTGGTAACTAGTAACTCAGAACAACAAGTGTGGCTTGTGTGTAAGAAAAAGGCTCAGAAATCACAAATTCAGAAACAGTTTGTATTTCCAAAGTTTATAGTTCCTGCTGAATTAATTGCCATTAACAGTTCCAGCAACCCTGTTACTTTTGGTCTGAAGAAACCTTTCCTGTTAAATTAAAAAGTATTGGCACTATAGATTCCTTCCTTGAATGGTGCTTTTATCACATACCAAAAAGAAAAACAAATAAGAAAAAAAATACTGTTTATTATTACTAGATAGAAATTACGGACTTAGATGAAATATATTTGTTTGAACTTTGAGAGCATCATTATTTAGTCATCTTTATATGACATGATAGAATTCTGGAATTTCTTCTTTTTTATTATTGACATTCTAATTTAATATAACATCATGTCTTAAGTCCTTATATTAGTTAATGAATTCTAACTCACTAGAAGTACAACATGAGTAATTACCCAATAATTAGCAAAATTAATTCATTTATACTGTGTAAAGGAAAAAGCAAGGTAATGCACTTTGTAAATAAGTGTACTATTTTTCTTCCTGCACCTTCAATGAACTATTTGCTGTGGTTTAGCCTTGGCAGGCAGCTACGTGCCACACAGCCACTTGCTCCCTCTCCCCAGGTGGGATGGGGGAGGGAATCAGAAAGGTAAAAGTGCAAGAACTCATGGGCTGAAATAAGGGCCGTTTACCAGGTAAAGCAAAAGCTGTGTGCACAAGCAAAGCAAAACCAGGAATTCATTCGCTACTTCCCATGGGCAGGCAGGTGTTCAGCCACTGCCAGGACAGCAGGGCTCATCACGCCTAACGGTTTCTTGGGGAGACAAACGCCATCACTCCCAACGCCCCCCCTTCCTCCTTCTTTCCCCCAGCTTTTATTGCTGAGCATGAAGCCATATGGCATGGGACATCCCTTTGGCCAGTGTGGGTCAACTGTCCTGGCTGTGTCCCCTCCCAGCTCCTTGTGCACCCCCAGCCTCCTCGCTGGCAGGGCAGCACAGGAAGCAAAGACGACCTTGGCTCTGTGTGAGCACTGCTCTGCAACAACTAAAACATCGGTGTGTTATCACTGCTATTTTTCATCAAAAATCCAAAACGCAGCATTGTGCGAGCCTCTACAAAGAAAATTAATTCTGTCCCAGACAAAACCATGACACTGAAACATAAAGCAGTTTGCTCTTCTTAGAAATCTTCATAAAGCAGTTACCAGCTAAATTTCATAGCTATTAAACAGGGTGGGGGTGAAGCAGAAAAACATTTAAGTAGAAATTAGTAGTTTCCAAGTAACACTTAGGGATGATTTTTTTTAAACAGGTTTTTAAACTTAAGATACATTAAAAAAAAAAAAAAAGTAACAAGCAAGATAAATGTCATTAACTCTTAAACAGAAATGATCAAGCTTTAACACCATATTCAAGAAAGTATGTCAACACCTAAGTCCAAAAGAGTGATGTACAACCCCACAAAATATTTAGGCACCTCACTTTGATTTGACTTCTGTGATTTCCATCTCCTGGGAGTTCAGCTTACACATGCCAGTGAGGAGCTAACACCAGCTCTAGATTATGCTGGAGGGTAGGCAGCAGTCAAATATGTAAGCACTCATAGAGTCTAGAAGTGTCTTTTTAATAATCTATTTATTTTTTTATTTCCTGTGCTACGTTCCTCACTGTGCTTTCCACTAGAAGAAAGTTATACCTTATTTTCAACTGAGAAGTTAATAAAGTATTCTGTTGACAGAAATATTTTGTTAGCTAATATCGTTTTTCTTATCTCTGTTACTTGTTGATCCTGTGTATCTCTTCTTGGGGTTCAGCACTTGAGACATACCAAAGATCGACTTTAATAGATGTTGATGGGAATCGAATCTTTCAACAATAAGAACTGATGGTATTCAATCCATCACTGAAAGTATCAGGTTCTTTTTTTTTCCTTCTTCTTCTTTACCTACTGCACCTAAATTGTATTCAACTGCATAATTTCTGATTTTTTTTTTTATATGAGAGGTTTACCACAGACACTAAAATTTTATTTTACTGTTTGTTAATAAAAAATTAGAAATTCTTGTGTCATTATGTTCAATTCTGAGAAGTGACATGAGACAAAATACTTCTTGCTATCTTTCTTACTAGAGGCCAAAATACTTACATTTTTACTCATCATACAGCACTTTACTCCCTTTCTGGGCCTTAGTCCAGAAAACAGTTGAGTATGTAGACCTTAATATACTATGTAAGAAAACAGTCTTCTATTCTTGAACAACAAAATCTTCTGCTTTGCATAATACCTGTTTTACTAAGTTGAAGGCATCATTTTTCTTACTTATTTCCCTTATAGATTGGAACTGCAGTACAGACTATCGCATAGCAAAAAATAGGTTTTAAATGAAGAGTTAAGAATACCTTTCATATTGAAATCTTCTGTGTATATATATATACAGCACACACCAAAGATAAGTTGTGGTGTATACATACACACAGAGACACTTCGGCTTTAAGATTTGGTAGCTGAGGACAGAGATTTGCTGTTGTGCAGTTCCTCCTCCACACAGTGAATTTGCTCTGAGGCTTTATTTCCACTTGCACCAAAATACCCACAGATGCATTCAGATTCTCACTGAACAGAGTTAGGAGTTGCATTTCCTTCATTTCAGCTGAGCAGTGAGATAGTATAATAAAAGTAATTGTGGCTCTGTCTACTCTTCCTGTCCCACCTTCACTGTTGATAGTGTTCAACTCTTGTCTTGAACAGTGTTTAATTTTACCATCCAAACACTACATGAATTTTGTGCATAAAACTGAGAGGTATAAATTTATGCCTGTCAGACACAGAAAGACTGGAACAAGGAGTAGCTGTATGGTCTTACACAGCATACAGTGCTATCAATACAATTTTACATAGATCACCTCAAGAACAGTGGAGTTATAAAGTGTACAGAATGATTATATGTCCTGTCTAGACACTTAGTTTTGATACTGCTACTTGTAAATATATATCTATCTATTAGGGAAAGAAAAGAGAAAGAAACAAAAGGAATATAACACGGATCGTCAATTCAGACTACAATTTATTCGTAGTAACAACATTCTGCCAAAGTTTCCCTAGGACTGAGATCAGTTGATAGGCTAGAAGTGAAAATGCAACTTCAAAGAAGATGTAGGATCCCCTCTACTAATCAAAACTTTTAGACAAAACTTACAGATTTGCACATTTATCCACAGTTTGTTTTGTCCATCTGTACCACCAGGACAGCCAGAACTACTCACCCAATAGCTCATCTAAACTGTTCCTGAAGACAACTGCAGTAATTGACCAATTATTTCTTTGCTCCTAAATGCTCTTCAAGGATTTGGGCTAGCAATTCAAGGAAGTTTATCAGGACTGGAAAACAGAGGGACTGGCATATTCAATCTCCATTTTTATGCAGTTGACAATATTCTTGATAAAATGGATTTTTAAATTCCTCTTTCATGAAACATATTATCCATGTTGCTGTTTTCCCAATACAATGGTACTTTCAAACTGAAAGTAGTTGAATGCAGGTGTTAGATAAGCTTCTAGATGTTGCACAGAAGTTCTGTAAAGTTCTATAAAGCCTTTGAAGCAGTGTAGACAATATAAAAGGTTTGAGTATTAGCAGAAGAAAGATTGAGCCTTATGTCCAACCATTTTGCCTGTTCTTACAATTGTCTGCTACTTTCTTACAACATTTAATTTGTGGTCAAGATCTTATGTAGCACGTATTCAAAAGTTTTCTATCTTCAAAACTATTTTTGCCTCTTCTTTCATAAACAATTTAACCAATGAACTAGTGCTTAGTGAAAAGCGACTTCAGAATTTAGTAAAAGTGGAATAAAGTTTCATTCTCTTGGGGTTTTACTTCATTCTTCTCCAAAAAATGCAACAGAGATACATGCTGGGATCTTTACAAACTCTGTCAGTCTGCAAAAGAGAAAATTGCCTACAGAGCACTTTCCAGGCTGTCCTAAAAATTGTATCTATCGTGGTAAACATGGTCAAGGCTTCAAGGTAAAGTGTCTGTTGAAACTTTCTTCATTTCCCCCATCATTCACACCAGTGTCCTTCTCATCCACCCCCCACTTCAGTTTTCATCTGTTGAAAACCAAACTGTATTAAGGTGGTGTGAAGTGCACGTTTTTTATTCCAACAAAACTTGGTTTGAGCTTACAAAGGGATTTGGGAAGTACCCCTGAATCTCACGATGTAGTTATAAGTTATAACTGCAAGCCCACCATGGTGCCTCCGTTGTACCAAGTTCATTGTTTCAGGCTATCAGATACCAAATGTCTTTTTCAGCAATGGAGGAGGAAAAACGTCTCCATTCCTTCCTTCTCTGACTGAAACTCAGTATCTAAGACCAAAACAATGGGACAGGATTATTTACTAATCTCAGATAAATTCTCTAAGTGGCATTGTCTCATGTTCTACCAATATTTAGGAAAGGAAACCAATGAAACTTAAACATTCATTACATTTCTAAACAAAACTGCAAAGCAATAGTAAAGAGAGAGGAGCGATAAGCTTCATCTTGTGTTTATCAGTATTACAAACAAAAGCTTCACACTAAAAAACATTGCTGGAGGACTTGAGTGACCTTAATCCACATTTTTAAAGAAAATGTTTATCCCATAATATATTTGTCATGTCTAACAAACAATGCAATTGAAAGAGTGCTCCTGTTTCTTCTGTTTTGTTGTTGTTGTTGTTTGTTTGTTTTTGATTTGTTTGTTTGTTTTTCTTGTTTTTTTTTTCTCAAGTCTAGATAATCCTTTTCAAAAGTATACTATGGATTATTATGTTTGAGAACTAAAAGACCTCTTAAAAGGTACATATTTTCAAAAAGTGTCAAACTTGAGGATTCTGAGAAGTCTTTCATAGTGGGGGACACAAAACAAGACACATGGAACCTATGGTCACTTTTGAAAATCTTTACAATCTCATTTTAAAATTTTAATCTAATTTCCTGTGCTTATTTATAGAATCGTGCAAGCTAAGCCCTTTTTTGAACTGCAGCCATCCTGTAAGTTTATGTTATCAGTTATAAAAACGTATGCTGCCCCAATTTCACAAGTCCTTAGTTACTCATCTCCTCCCACAGAAACCATTAGCAAATGATACATGATATGTATTTCTTAAAATATAACAAGGAATGCAAAGCAATGTGTCAGGTTATTCAGAAACTATGCATATTTTGGTGACTCAGAACAATGCACAGCAGTATAAGGAGATTAATAAAATTAAGAGTTCATATTCATT
This sequence comes from Chauna torquata, assembly GCA_013399475.1. Taxonomy (NCBI): domain Eukaryota; kingdom Metazoa; phylum Chordata; class Aves; order Anseriformes; family Anhimidae; genus Chauna; species Chauna torquata. The sequence goes on along the minus strand of VXAL01003216.1, from coordinate 11,888 downwards.
CCCTGTTCCAGTTGGTCTTATTTAAATTCTGGGCTGTCCTAAGGTTAAAAATAAGCCTTTCTAGTTTTAAGCTTTTAAAATGTCGCTTTAATCCTTTGTCTCATTTAAATTTGACAGACTGTATTCAAAGCAGATGGACTATAAATATTCATGAATCTTTTATTTATTTATTTTGAGAAATGCTACCCTTTGCAAACCAAAGAGGTCAGCAAAATGCAATTTCATAACTTTCCACTGATTATTGAAATGTTTTCCATATGACCACAAAAAATGTTGTTTAAGCTTTGCTTTAATACTTGAACACAATATTTCCTCACAGAAAAGTACTCTGATAGTAAGTATTTTTAAGGAGTCCATCAGACTGGGATTCGTATTGCGTTTGGTAAAGGAAAACAAACGTTGCATGTATTTAAGGAAGGGAGAAATATTATCCTGATGATTAAAGGCATAGTAATCTTACCTTACTAAGATTTTAGAACAAATCTGGATCAAAGTATAATTAATTATATAAATCAGAAGTGAAATAAAATTCTCAGTATGTTTAGCAAAAGCAGATCTTGCAAGGGTTATGCTGTACCTTTCTTGGCTAAAGTAACAGGTTTTCTACACAAAGAAAATGCAGCAGCTAAAATATATCTGGACATCAGATTTATTACAAAGTAATTCCCATAGGAAATCATTTGTTAAGTTAGTGAAGACAGACTAGCACAAGAATTGTAATAGAAGTAGGAAACTGTTAGGGGAAAGTGTTAGTATGAAAAGCAAAATTGTTTGCAACGATACTGAGTTGGGATTCATTATTAGCACAGAAGAGGTTCAGACTATCAGAAGGAGCAAAACGGAGAACTGAACATAGCATTAAAAGAGATGGGATGACATACAAGAGTAGGAAGTGTGAGTTTTAGTACTAATAGCTAGACTTCAGTGGTTATAGACTGGAAATAATAAAGAAAAAACTCAGTACTATTAACCAGTCACATCAAATTTGTTAACCACTGATCTGAAGAGGCTATCAAAATGCAAATGTGATCTCAGGATGTAGCAATTAAAGTATTTGAAGTAGAGATAGGAAAACAATAATACCATTGCAGAAAGTTTAGTGAGATCTCACCTGAAGTTTCTGCCATCTGTTTACCAGAAAGATGCAGAGAAATTGAAAGAAGCATAAAGAACTTTACATATCTGTCTACAGAAGACAAAAGCTATGTTTAGCTGCACCTATTACGTGCAAATATCTCGCTTTCCTCAGCCCAAGTGCTGTGCTTAAAGTCCTAATGTATTAGCAAAGTACTTCATTTAAGGTGATACAGTATGCATCTGGCATAATTTCATGCTTTTTGAATACCTTACCTAAACAGAAGAAGTTAGAATTTGTAGGCAGAAAAAGTGGCACTCACAAAGGGTGTCTTAATCCAAGGAATGTTTCAGAACACATAAAATGAAGCTACTACTCCAAGCTGACTGGAGTTGATGAATTTGCATATTTTGCTGCCTAGCCATTTGGGGAATGCAGGGACCACAGACAGAGACATAGACAGATATTTTAGAACATGAAATGTGTCAAGTTGTTTAATCAGTACACTCGTTTATAGTAAAACCTGATCCATGGATGAACTGAATGAAAACTGAGCTGTTAGAGGAAAGGATTTCCTTTCAGTAGAAGAGGGAAGATGGGCTGGTCTACCACTGTAACCTGCATCAAAGTAGAAAATGTAAAGCTGCATGTAGAAGGTAGAGCCACATACATTCAGATCAACCACAACAATCTATATACTTATTTTCTCAAGAACATCTTGAGAATGCATCTGAATGATGCTCAACCAGCATTCTGAATTTGATAGTGAATAATATAAAAGTTTTGGATAATTTTCTACATAATTATTTAGATAAAATAATATTCTATTGATTTGAAAACGTATGTTTCTTTGCACAAATTATCATTCTCTTTTACAGAAATGTTTAGGAAATAATTTATGTTCCAGCCTTCATCAGTGGAATTTCAATGTAACACAATCTAGTGAGTATTAGCAGTTCCAGTGTGTTTTATTTTAGAGCATGTTTTTATCAGGAAATGCATCAAAACCAAATAATTCTGGGGCCAAAACTTTTTGTACTCTGGAGCATTTTCTCCCATGAATCCATGAGAGATTTACCTTGATAGCTCCTATTAACAAAAGTGGGAGTTGCAAACCAATTCCCTATGCATTATTTGAAGAACTTATCTCAAAGCGTGGCCCAAAGCAAATTTTTATGATAGCTTGGTACCCTTGGGAACAGGGATTTATAATGGCAACAACTGAAAAAGACCCTAATCTATAGTTTAGTGATGGGAACAAGAGTACTGTTATACATTTTCAGTTATTATGCTGCTGAACTTGAACTCCAAATTGTTTCCTTCTTGAAGAAATATTTGAAGTAGTTTTATAGAAATAACTGTTATAATGCTTTAAAGTTTGTAAAGTATTTTAATACTATCTCAGATTTCAACCTTTCTTTCCATTCCTCAGTCAAATGGCACAATACATAACAACGTGCCTTATTAACAGAGGTTATATAAAACCCTTGAAAACTACTATGTACGGCAACAAACATTCTTGTACATATACCTTTAAAATAATGTTTTCCTAATATCTATACATTTAATCTCTTACTGGCAATTTTTGCTGTGATAAAGGATCTAACTTGTTCTTTGGGTAATCATCTATGTTTTAAAAACTTCCAAAAGGAAATAAGAAAAAGCAAAGACTCTTAAGCTAAATGTAACGAGTAATGCTTTGCAAATTATCTTGTCAATAATGCAGCACAACATTTAAAAAACAAAGTTGATAAAAGCATCTAAATTAGAACTCTATTTAAGTATGGATTTTTAGATTCTTTTGACATGGTAAATGTTGCAGTTTTGTAATTTTAGAATTTCTGCTAGATTTTAAAAATAGTAACAAAACATTAACTCAGAATGGGAGGTTCATACTAGGTTTTTCATGGTTATGTTTTTAGATCTTCTGGAGAGAAAAAAAAAACAAAAACAAACAAAACAACAACAACAAAAAAAAGCTTTCTTAAAATAAATAATGGTGCAATATTTTATTTTCCAAGTGGGCATTTCAGTTTACAAAGACATGTTTTGCAGAACCTTGAAAGATGGACAGATTTTGATCTAGTGTAATTCTCTTTGATCTCATGTACAATAGTATAGTTTATAGCCTGACAAATTACCTGAAATTGTTTCAGTCAAAATCACAGAATGAGTGAAAGGTTGAGGCTGGAAGGGACCTGTGGAGGTCATCTGGTCCCACCCCTCTGCTCAAGCAGGGACACGTGGAGCAGGTTGCCCAGGACCATGTCCAAGTGACTTTTGAAGATCTCCAAGGAGGGAGACTCCACAGCCTCTCTGGGCAACCTGTGCCAGTACTTGGTCAGTCTCACAGTAAAGTGTTTCTGGCTGCTCAGAGGGAACAGCTTGTGTTTCAGTTTGTGCCCATTACCTCTTGACAAGAGCCTGACTCCATCTTCTTTGTACCCTCCCTTCAGGTATTTATAGACATTGATAAGATCCTCTCTGAACCTCCTCTTCTCTGGGTTGAACAGTCCCAGCTCTCTCAGCCTTTCCTCATAGGAGAGATGCTCCAGTCTCTTCATCATCTTTATGGCCCTTTGTTGGACTCTCTCCAGTGTGTCCATATATCTCTTGTACTGGGGGGCCCAGAACTGGACACAGTACTCCAGGTGGCCTCACCTGGTGGTGAGAAGTAAGAAGAGAAGGATCACCTCCCTCAACCTGCTAGCCTTCTTTATGGCAAAAGCATGTTGTTGGTTCACACAGGATCCCCAGGTCCTTTTCTGCAAAACTGCTTTCCAGCTGGGTGTCCCCCAGCATGTACCGGTGACTGGGGTTGTTCCTCCCCAGGTCCTGGGATTTGCACTTCCCCATAGTAAATTGCATGAGTTTTCTGTCAACCCATTTCTCCAGCCTGTCAGGGTCCCTCTGGATGGCAGCACAATCCTCTGTCCTATCTGCCATGCCTCCCTTTTTTTTTTTGTAATTTACAGACTTGCTGAGAGTACACTCTGCCCCATCATCCAGATCATTAATGGAGATGTTAATGAAAATATTTGGAGTTCTCTTCTTTCACCATCTCTAAGCAGCTTTCCCTCATTCTATTTTTTTCTACTAGCTCTTTTTTGCTTCCAACAACAGGAAACAATTTAGGCATGCTTGCTGGTAAGAATACTCAGAAATCAAAGTAAACTCTAAATTGTGTACAAAGAGCAAAAGAAAATCTTAACTGAATAGGAAATGCAATCTAGGTCATGCTGCAATGGCAGGTCTGTGCATCTTGGTGAAAACAGAAAAGGACAGGCAGTGAAAGCAGAAATGAACACCAACCTGATCCTAGGAATTCACTCTGAGCAGCAAAAAGAAACAAAGGTAGAGATACAGAGCGATGGCAGAGGTATAGAGGGTTGATAGGAACTGTCCTAAAGCAAACTGGCTATAGAATGCTATTTTCCACACACGAGACAGATTTATACCCAGTAAGTGTTACACACGCACACCGTGAAAACAATGTGATGGCTCACAGGATGAGCACTGGAAAAGTGTCTGCCCATACTTACTAAAAAGTATCTGTCTTTCAGGAAACAAGAAATAGGTTGCAGATATTAAGAAGATATACCCTATAAAAATGATTATCTACAATAACAGGCAATTGTAAACAATGGTGTCCATGGGGTTAGTAGGGAAAGACTTAGCAGAGAAAGATACAATGGAAAGATTAACTTACTTAGCAGCCAACTCATTAACTGCTGTCACTTCATATGTATTTACATATATATGTATATAAAACTCCAAAATGCACTATCATTGCTGATTATGTCTAAATGAAGTGTAGAGAATGGTAGAAAAGTTTACATCATCAGCTATTGGGGGATAAGGAACTACAAGTTGGGGTGAGAAGAATTGCACTTCCCTTTATGAATGAAATTTGTTCACCACTCAGCTACTGTGTTGCAAATAACTTCCCCTCTGAACCAATCGTAGTAGAACATAGGTTTAATATTGAAAACCAAAACCAAAATAAAACAAAAAAAAAGCAAAACAAAACAAACAAACAAAAACACCCCATGAAATTGTATATGTTTCTCATAAAAATATATTGGGATGAATCCAAGACTGGTCAAAACTATTCCAATTACCATAGTTATAACAATGATAAATTCGTACCATTTGTCTGGAATCAACAAGATTTAACTGGAAATCAAGAAAAATGAGATCACGTGGGTGCAAACTATTTTGGTCCATCATTTTTAAACGTAAATTTTATAAGAACTGGACACCTAAAAATATCCTAATTACACTATACCTATGCATTGTTCAATTCACTTCCACTTGTGGGCATATTATACAACTAATTTGCTGTATCTTGCCAGTCATTATTGTTCTTAAATTATTTTAACCTTGATAAGTAAATTTGTACAAGAAGGTTGCATTTTGAACAATGGTAAAAACTAACTGATATATTTGGTTTTGTTTCAGTAAATTACTCAATGACTTCTTTGTCAAACTGTTAGCTCTTGATATGCAAGCTCTACTTCATCTTATATATGCATAAAATACCACATATGTTCATCCTATACATGGATATCTGTATATCTCATTTTCCTTCCCTACTTCATATCGTATTGAATTACGAAGCTTAATCTTTCTAACAAGAAATTAACAGATTCCAGGGCTTTTCTTTAACGATAACCATACTTTTTTTTCTCCTTCTAGCATATTTGGCAGTTAGATGAATGATTCAAAATGTTTTGTCTGAATGAAGATGACTAGCCTCTTTATCCGTGAAGGGTTTACACCTATATAATGTGCCATCCACCTCTTTTTTTCTGAATTATTGCATTTACCTGAAAGAGTATATAACAGCTTCATTTCTCATGGTACCTACATTGAAGACTGTACTACGTAAGTAGAAAAATCCCATTGACTCTGAATATATTTTCAAGACTATTTCATATTATGGCCATGTTCTTATTTCATTTACACAGGCCTCCACCCAGAGAAGTTGCCCACCAAGGGATGAAACTGAGAAAGAACCCTAGATCACTGTAATGAAAATCAATGGTAATATATATATCTCATGCTTTTTGGCAAAAGAAAGCAAACAGGTTGCTATCTATTTTGAGTATCTGTATTAAAATGTTACATACAAGATAATCTGTCCTGAGTTTTCTGTATTCAAAATAAATATTTCTGAATTGTTTTAAACTTAGTACCATTATTTCTTATACCAGTAGAATTCCAGCTTATTTATTAAAACCTGAGGGCCCATCACATGATAGGTTGTAATCAATAAAACTTGTGCCAACTGATGTTATTCTGCATGTCAAGTCATATTGCTACAGTTCTGTCTCTAGGATGTTACAAAGCACTATCTTGTTTGCGGTGTTCTTTTTTTACCTCCTTAGCACTGACTCAGGAATTGTTTCTCATAGCTATAGCAACAGGAAAAACAAATCATATTCCATCCATTTCTAGCAGAAGACAAAAACAGACCAACAAAAGCAATAGAAAATTCTGCTGTAATGCACCAACTGTTACTGCATTGCCTCAGATAAGTTATACAAACTAAATAAATTACCTTCTGGTAAGAAACTTGTATGATCTCTCAGTCATGTCAGTTTGCGGCCAAACCTGACTAATTTAAGCAAACCGACCAACCAACCAATCAACTCACAAACTATATTTGACATTGTCAGATCATCTCAGATCTTACAGGGTTCATCCAGATTAGTTTGCTATATATATTTTAAGGAATAACCTAGATTTGATTTATAAGAATTTCTTCTATACATTGAGCAAGTTAGGGGAGAAAGGGCCCTCTGAAAGGAAGAGGATAAAAGAAACAGAATCAAGGACAATGTGGTAAGTTTTATCGTAGAGACTCACAAGGGACTGATGAGGCCAAGTACTGTCCTTAGTATACACTACAGAAGCTAATTCTATGACTCTTCAGGGATCAGCTGTTTAAAGCTGGTTTCGTTAATCTAGTATGTATTTACATATATCCAGAGACAGGAAAGGATTTCTGTTGCCATTTGGTTTTTGACAACTGGTCTGCTATTTAGTTCTCATACATTCCTTCATTAGTGTCTTGGACTTTGCAAGAAAAGAAGACAAGACACCAGGAATGTGGTTTAACTAGGCCGTGACTTCATAAATAACACATCTGGGAACCATCTGGTAATGACTCGTCCAGTGCAGGTCATACTTCCTTTGTAATCCATACCACGTGGTGGCAAACTGCCATCAGCCCTCCACCCTGCTAACATGGCCTTAGCATTACTCCTGGGATCAATGGACCTCCTTCTCCCAGAAGATGACTGAAAATAGAAAAAGGAGGCCATCTCTCAAGTCTAATGTAGCCCCAACCTTGTTTCCAGTCTTCTATTCCCTTCCTAATTCTGATTACAATTTATCATAAAGTGGACTCTTTAGTCAGTAATTACCCTCACTGGACATTTGCTATAGTGAGGCACCAACTTTTCTACCCTAACCAGATTCTCACATTGTCAGTAATTACTTCCATTAAAGCAGCCAGCATCATATTCCCTTTCAAGTCAGAGAAGTTGAACAGAACATACAATTCAATTTAATACACACTCCAGATGAATAGTTATCTGATTTTTCTTTTCAGATAATTTATAAATCAGTCAAATTGCTCCTGCGATCACCTAAATTTTCTGATGTGGTGTCCTGAAATCTTAGTCATCCAGTGTAATATGATCTGGCTGTACTTATGACCTCTCATCCTAATCTCAAATCTGCCATTATTTTATCCCTCCATTGGTTTTATCATGATTTATCTTGATCCATTCACATGGCCTCTCCCTCATCCTGAATGAATCAGAGCTATCTTCTGACCCCACGCTATGCCTCTTCAGTTGGGTTAATGCCTACCCAAATGCTAACAGATCAACTTCCAGAAAAACTAGCTTCCTGATGGAAGCCAAATGCAGATGATTAACCAGACAATATATTTACAGTCCGACACTTCATTCTGAAAAATAGGCTGAACATTAATATCACTGAAACTGTCCCCTCACTACTTATGTTTTATTTCAAGTATTATCACTCACAAGCAGAGCCTTTTGGGTTCTCAGTCCCATGTATTCTTTAGATACTCATTTTCATTTCATGTGAAGAAGAACCAGTTTACCATGATAATGTCTGTAATATGCATTCTTGGACATTAACATGAAGTTAAATATTCCTTCTGAATTAACTGCTTTCCATGGGAAGCAACAGTGGCAAAGCACCAGTTGACCTGTCTTGGTCATTTCTGAATAGTCTAAGAAAATATCCCATTGTAGTACAGAAATTTACTTCATCACCCTTAACATTTTTAAAAATATTCTCAGAATAAGAGGAACTATAAGATGCAAAGACAGCTTTTCCTATTTTTTTTTTCAGCTGCCTGTGTTGTAGATACTCAAGCTAAGTCTCTACTAGAATTGTATTTTGCCAGTTCTTGAGAAACTCTGCAACTATCTCACACTCAGACCTGTTTAATATGTAAATAACCTCCTTACTGGACACCATCAAATTCTCTCTCTCCTTCCCTCTTTGACTGACCTGAAAAACATTAACCTTACCTTTCACTGTTTTTCACTATTCCCTAAAAATCGAATTAGTGTCATTTATGTTCAGGGGAAATTTCATTTGCTCCATAATCTATCAATCTACCTTAAATAGTTGTTTTGGCTGATTCTAGTCTTACTCTTCCATTTAAATTAAAAATAAA
>VXAL01003215.1:4907-16813 GCA_013399475.1 Chauna torquata | reverse complement strand
TTTGTTTGTTTTTTTGTTTTGTTTTTTTTTTCACTTTACAAGTGTAAGAATTATCCAGAAGGTCAAGGCAAGGCCTTCTGCACATGTTCATTTTTAGTGCCATAGGACAGAGTACTCAAACAAAACCTCAGGAAAGAATGCAGGACAGAATAGTCAACATTAAATATTTAAATATTGAGGGTGATCGGGGGGGGAAAAAAATTGTAGGTTGATTCAAAAGCNATAAGCTCAGGCAATGAAGAGACAGTATGTCAGAAGGCTGCCAAAAATGGCAGGATCTTACAGAGGAAAGGTCTGTCTCACACAATCTGCCTAGGGAGATGTCAAGCAGCAAAAGAAATGTGAAGGAAGGGGCAGTGTGATAAGTTCACATTGCTTCTTCTGATCTAAAAGTAAAATGGTGTTCCCAGAGAGATAAATGCACTATTCAGAATCCATTTCAGGCCTTGGCCAATGCTGGGCTTGAGGATGTACATAGATGTATGTACTTAGCAGTATGTATACAAAAGAAACTATTTTGTTGTTAGTTGCTTACTTTTACAGAATTACCTCAGCCTTTTTTTGTGGATGGGGGTGGGGAGATGCTGGGGCTACAGAGAGAAAAAAAACTTTTGCTTCTCTTCATGAAGAGAAGGTAATAGAAATCTGAACTTGGACACTGAATCGCAAAATGCCAATGCATTATGCTACCACCTTTACTTGTTTTTCAGGGCAAAAGTAAACTGAGCTGTGAGCCCTGAGATGCAGTAGATATAGTAAAATACTGCAGCTTACAATGGTAAACTTAAAGGCAGAGAATACGATATGTAAAGGGAAAATGTATACACAGCAGACAATGAGTGAAGTCCAGTGATGAGGTCAACACTTTGTGGACACCAACATTTTAGTATTGTTATTCTGTTAATATACAGGTTAAGAAAATAATAGCTGAGTGGTATGACTTGTTTACAGTATAAGGAGAAATGTTTTGCACACTGTGTAAAATCCATGATGTTGAAAGTTTAGTTCTGCCTTCTGAGCTCTAAGGCTCTTGTTTCTCCTGGATATTTCAGCTCCTTATCTCAAGTTTTCTTCAGCTTGTTTACTGAATTTTCAGTCTGCTTGCTCAGGAGATTCTTAAACCAGAGCACGCAGGCTAAAAATTCTGTAAAGACACTGAAGAAAATGCAAGATAAGGAGTTAGAGTGTTCAAAAAGTAAGAAGAGCTACAAATACCTTGGCAAGGAATTAACTCTTCACAATATCTATGTACACATATATATGCTATATGCATGTGTGCTTTCATGATGTGCATTAAGCAGATTTATTCAGAGTGGCAGGTGTAGTTTGTCCTACATATCATGCATAACAGTGTATCAGCCACTCACTGCTTCCTGTTTAATTAAACAGGAAAGCCATAAGTAAACTGCTGACACAGACACAACATCACACACAGGCTCAGTGGCTGCCACTGTATTTAATTAATTAAATATAATACAGTTAACTGTGTAGAGAGAGGGAAAAGTGTAATCTAAGTATTTTTGAATCCAATTATTCTCATATGTGTACAGGAGTAACAACATCCTTCTAAAAACAGGTTAAGAAACTCCAGATAGAGTCGTGGAGGAATACATTTTAAATGTTCTGTTACTTTTCTTTTAGAAGGTTAATTCTACCCAAATTGGATTATGTGGGGTCTTAAGGAATAAAAACTCCCTCATCCACCACTTTTAATTCTCTCTTCATCTCTGAAAACAAGCTCAGAAGTAGTTTAATTTACTGTTGATCACTGGGGGTGGGGGTGGGGAGCAAAATTTAAAGGACATTCGCACACAAAGTTAATACGTGTTATCAGTCACAGAAGAAAAGTGTTGATGAAGTATTACTTCATATAATATACAGGATACATTCAGCCATTCAGCTTTATAGTCCCTAATAGTTAAGATACTGTTTGGTAAATATGCATGTACTTAAGGTATACAGGTATCTTAGTAAGTGACTCTAACAGTGTATTAGGCTTTACTGTTATCACAGATTTATTTAGTGCTTTTCACATGTAACTTTGAAATTCCTTACAAAACTACTGAGTGACTGTCCTTAACACTAGAACAGCTAGCAAAGGTAAAGTCCAGACAGGTTGGGATTTAGAGAAGTCTCCCTCCCAGAAGGTGGGGGGGCGGATCTCCAGGGTCCTATTTGCACATTGCTTCCTTCAAGGGGAAAAAAACAAACAAACAAACAAACAAACTGAAATAACACACTAAGTCACATGAAATAAAACCTCATTTGCATTTTGGTCAAAATCTGACTGATGATCAGGAAAAAGAGTAATTATTTGTATATTTCAATTCCCACCTAAGTAAAGTCTGGGCAATTACTTGCCAGAGTTCATGAAGAGTAGTAGAATAAATACCTTACCTAAAGTGCAAAATGTTGCACAGATGAAAGCCCCATCCTAGAGTACACTTAATCTCCATATTTAGAGCATTTTTTCACCAGTTAAGATTGCTTCAAATCCTTCTGATGAATTGGGCAGGGGTTTAGCCTTGGTGAACTGTAGACAGGAGATGAGGAAAAAGTGCTTCATAAAGTCTAGCTCTTAGCTGTTACCTAAAATGGCTCATAGTAAGATAAAATATTTCATTTTTGATCTAACATGGAAATTCAGTCTAGCAAATCCAGTTCAGTCACTAAGCTGATCAATTTCTGCTCTTTAAATTTCTTATTTGGAATAACCCTATGACCTGAAAGAATAAAAGCTATGACAAAGATTAATATTGTTTGAAACCTGGTGTTGTATTTTTATTATGCAGTAACTTACAATAGTATATTTCATCTGGGAAGTGAATGATCTAGTATCTGCCAGAACAAATTCTATATATGTATTCATAGTTGCTGCTGCGCGCATTACTAATTGTTTCCTTTTTCTTGTGTGTTTCAGGAAGCAATTTCTGTATTTAGATTGGATGTAGTTTAACCGAGCTGTAAATATATATCTCCAGCCAAATGATCTAGATTTTGGAGATTGTTTTTTCCCTCTCTGTCTTCTGAGGGAAGAAGGTGCAATTAATATGATGGGACTATAGCAGATACCCACTAATGCTATTACTAAATAGCTAGCTCAGCAGTTTGTTTTCAGCATTTTTATGTCATGGCAAACATGGAAGAGATCTTTTTCTAAAAGACCAAATCAGCTGCATGTCTAAAGAACAGCAGTAAGTATACACACAACACAAACACAGTTAATGCTATTATCAACATGCTTTTCAGTTTTATCATCAAATATACAGCATGCTTATTCCATGAATAAAAGACTCTTTTCCTGTCCATTTGTTACCATAGGTAATAGTAATAATTTTGCCAGTGATATCTTCCCCTGTGGAAAAAAAATGTCTCTTAGGGGAGGATGAGTAGTATAACATCCTTAGTATAATATCAGTTAAAATCCAAGGAATACCAAATATATTAATGATAATGTGTGAATAGTAAATAGAATTTGTTAAAATTTGTTAATATTTGTGCCAAATAGTGCCTTATTTATATATGTTTCCATAAAGCAGCCTCATCAGAGTATGACCCTAAACCATGAATTTATACCTTCCAGCCTATCAGCACCATCTACTGCAATTTGACTTAACAGTCTTTACCACAATAAACACAAGTTTCAACATTTTTTTTTTTTGCCTTACGTCTGGCATTCTTGGGATTTTCTTTTTTATGTCCACCTATTGCTCCAGTATGACCTATCAAAAAAAAATCTTAGTTTGTCACTTCTGAAAAAGTTTCTGGAAATGTGACTTTTTTTTCAAAAGAAATCATCCCCCAGACTTCAACTGGTTGAACTCAGTAACTGTAGAAAACATGAAAATGCTTAAGGTCAAAACATATCTTCAGTTTCTCTTGCTTTTACATGTCAGTGTGGAGAGGCAGAAGGGAAAGAACAAGGGTAGCCAAAACCATGACACCTACATTCAAAGGTAAATTTTCTGTACTCTCTGCGAGCACTGGACTCACTCCTTTACAATACCATGAACTAAATCTCACCACAGTTTCTTCACATTCATTCCGGCATGATACCAGTGGCAGCAGTGAATATTCTGAATCCAGAATCAAGGTTGGGCAAACAAAAAGAAAAAATAAACAAACAAATAAAACAAACAAAAACAAAAAACACGCTTTCAGATGCTTTTAAATAGTCACATAGTTAGTTATATACTGAAGAGTATTTATGAACTTACGCAAAGGAAAAAGTAATTGTGANTCCACCTATTGCTCCAGTATGACCTATCAAAAAAAAATCTTAGTTTGTCACTTCTGAAAAAGTTTCTGGAAATGTGACTTTTTTTTCAAAAGAAATCATCCCCCAGACTTCAACTGGTTGAACTCAGTAACTGTAGAAAACATGAAAATGCTTAAGGTCAAAACATATCTTCAGTTTCTCTTGCTTTTACATGTCAGTGTGGAGAGGCAGAAGGGAAAGAACAAGGGTTAAAAAAAAAAAAAAGAAAAGAAAAGAAAAGAAGAGTTTTTAATGCAGTACAAGCTAAATCCTTCAAATCCATTCCTGCAAAGGAAACAATACTCCTCTTTCATCTCTGGTCAGGATTCAATAGTAAAGACTTGGCAGAATCTCATCAGGTTATCAATTAGGTCCTAAACTTTTAACATGGTCCTCCCACACAGTGCATTCATAATTTTGCTCCTAAGGCAGACAGGTCCCTTTAGAGCCCTAAACACCATTAGGAAAGAGAATTAATCCCTTTGATAAAGACTGGAGATTTGCTATCTGTTATCATATCTAATTTTAGCTATATAACTTCCTACTTTGTCTCCTTCTTTTCTTCCCTACTGTTGTGGTTTAGCCCCGGTAGGCAGCTAAGTGCCACACAGCCGCTCGCTCACCCTCCCCAGGTGGGATGGGGAGAGAATCAGAAAGGTAAAAGTGCCAGAACTCATGGGTTGAGATAAAGACAGTTTACTAGGTAAAGCAAAAGCAGCGCGCGCAAGCAAAGCAAAACAAGGAATTCTTTCGCTACTTCCCATGGGCAGGCAGGTGTTCAGCCACTTCCAGGAAGCAGGGCTCATCACGCGTAATGGTTTCTTGGGAAGACAAACGCCATCACTCTCCACGCCCCCCCCTTCCTCCTTCTTTACCCCAGCTTTTATGGCTGAGCATGACGTCATATGGTGTGGAATATCTCTTTGGTCAGTCTGGGTCACCTGCCCTGGCTATGTCCACTCCCAGCTCCCTGTGCACCCCCAGCCTCCTCGCTGACAGGGCAGCACAAGAAGCAAAAAAGTCCTTGGCTCTATGTAAATACTGCTCTGCAGCAACCAAAAACATCGCCACTATTTTCATCAAAAATCCAAAACACAGCATTGTGTGAGCCTCTACGAAGAAAATTAACTCTATCCCAGCCAAAACCATGACACCTACATTCAAAGGTAAATTTTCTGTACTCTCTGCGAGCACTGGACTCACTCCTTTACAATACCATGAACTAAATCTCACCACAGTTTCTTCACATTCATTCCGGCATGATACCAGTGGCTGCAGTGAATATTCTGAATCCAGAATCAAGGTTGGGCAAACAAAAAGAAAAAATAAACAAACAAATAAAACAAACAAAAACAAAAAACATGCTTTCAGATGCATTTAAATAGTCACATAGTTAGTTATATACTGAAGAGTATTTATGAACTTACGCAAAGGAAAAAGTAATTGTGATGAAATTAAAGAAAAATAAGTTATGAGGAAGAAAGGATCTACTCTTTACTCGTATAAACCAATATGAATCTTAATATTCCCCCTTCAGTTCACTTTATTCCAGAATGAGTACCCTAACACAGGGTACATCAGATGAGACTGTCAAACAATCAGCTTGTTTGTGCCGCTTATAAAAACGTATCTACTCATGCTTGCCTTCAAAGGCTTAATAAATTTGATCTGCTTTATTTTGCAGATGTTGAATCATTTAAAACTGGTTTGCTTGTAAGTAAACCTGTTATGTCAGTCAGAGGTTAAAAAGAAATGTTGTTAATTAGTGAGGCTATGGAAAGAGATGAGCTTTTCAGCATGCTGCGTACAACAGAACAGCAACTTTCCAAGGAGAACGGGGTGAAAAATCCCACAATTGTAATTTGAGCATGTTCCTTCCTTCTCTTCTGGAAGATTCAGGCATATGATAATTTCTAAAACCTTTTCCATACTTTCTTTTAGTGATTTGAGGATTACAAATTCCTAAGGTTATGTTATTCATTAGGTGCCATTCTGCGTTATACAATGGTTACTTCCTTCTCAGGCAGGCAGGCAGGCAAATCTAAGATAACTCAGGAAACAGAAATACATAATTGCATCTTTCAAACATATAAGCAAAACAAGCTAATTTTTGGTGAGCTTTGCATTATTAAAAGTCAGATATTCATTTTTGTTGTGGTCACAAAATGGTGGCACAGGAACATTTCTTTTTCAGTATGTCTTTCACACTCTCCCCTGCAGTCTCTTGGTACTTAATATATTCTTTTCTTTTAGTTTCCAGTTCCTCTTTTACCTGTCCATCAACCCTCTATTCCATGGATCCAAGCATGGTTTTCAGCCTTTTTTTCTGTTTTTTTTTTTTTTTCCTAGACAAACGGAGGTTGCGTTTTTGATTCTTTTTGCTGCAGTAAGAGGAGATGGAACTTTAATGGCTTTAATAAAACTTTTTCCTATACTCCAGTATTAAGTTATCCTTTCTATACATTGTATTTTGCTGTGTTAAAACTGATTCTTTACAAAAGGTAGTGTTCCTCTTTTAAATTTTTAATATTAATTAATTCATTTGTATCAGATATTTTCAGCATAGCACATACATTAAATTACCATTACAAATCAGAAATTTGCACGAGCTAGTCATAATCTGCAGGTTAAACACATACACACACACACACACACACCCACCAAAAAAAAAAAACAACAACTCAGAATGAAGTGTTACAACATTTACTCAAGTATTGATTGATTTATATAGGTCCAAACACAAAACATGAATATATTAATATAACAACACTACTTCCTGTTGTGTCTTTTAAATATTGTATCTTTTAAAAATACCAGATTTGTGGTATGAATATTGAATAAAAGTCCAGATCTTTGTCTAATTTGAAGTCAGTGGGCCTACTAAAATACATTGAAGTCAATGGAGTGCACCTAATTTAAATCACTGTAGGATATGTTTTAATCAGGACTACAAATGGTGGTGGGCAGAATCTGGAGCTGATGAAAGCATTTTCCTTTTTAAAAATTAACAAATTGAGTATAAGATTATCATTCAGGTAGAGTCTCTGATTGAGTCTCCAATTTAGAGAAGAAATTTATACTTTTCTTCCCAAAATGATGCCATGTGGTCTCTTGAAGGAAGAGCCCTTCTATATTTCAGTGTCAGTAGGTCAGCACAGCTTGAGCAAAGAAATGTGGTTTTGATTAAAGTTTTGTCAGAATTAGTGCATGGATTAAAATACCTCAGACATGACTGACAAAGGCATTCAAAGTGACAGCAGATATATAAAAGGTTCAGACAAGAAAGCTCGATGATGTAGTTCAGCTTCTGTATCAGAAATAACTAAGTGTACTAGAACTCTTCAGTCTGGAAAAGAGATTAATTATCATATAGAGTGAATAGAGCATAGAGTAGAGTGTCTGTGTGCCATGAGATGACTGCGTAGGTATTAATTTTTCTCCATCTTCTACAATGCCAGATACAAAGGAGATACGAATAATAACAATAGCAATAACAAAAAAATAACAATAATAATTAATAGTTTATGGAACAGAGAGGAAACCTGGGATACTTGTTGCCGAAAGTTATAGGTGTACATGAAGTCTAGGGGGAAATTCAAGGAAAAAAAAATCACTCAGAAATGATAAACATCTCAAGGTCACCTGTGTTGAAAACTGGAAACTGGAAAAATAGGATGAAGGTAATAGGATGAAGGTACACTTTTCCAAGCATCCTTTTACAGATGCTCTTGAAGAAAGGCTAAGAGTTAAAAGAAATCTATCAGAAGTGAGAGACACTGAATTGGGCTGAAACTTTGGAAGCTTATTACTGTCATAAGCAAGGTCCTGCATTCATTAAATTAATTTATCTTGGGTGTGATAAATTCCTGAGGTCCTTTCCGAACTCTGAGTCCTTTATTTTCTCTGTCCTTTTTTGTCTCTTTTTATCATCAGCTTTTATCACCTGTCAGTAGATCCTTTAGGTCCAGCCAAATTCATCTAAGCTTTCTCCACAGACAGAAGTGACTGAGATGCATTAGTCCCAGCTACATAGCAACCTTTTCACCCCAGCCTGATTCTACACAAATCATTACCTATCTTGTAATATTTGCTTTATGTTAACGCTTTAAAGTAATTTAGTATTAATGAAAAATGGCAACTTTTCATTAACTGATCATGGACATGCAGCCATGGGCCTCTTAGTACATCATTTACTGGTTTTCATAAGTCTGAGTTTTGGTGAACATTTTGAAATAAGGCCAGTTATAATCAAATAAGCCTAATTGCATATTAGTAAAGATTTCAGATCTTTTTTTTTTTTTTTTTAGTTGATTGTCTAAGGAAAGAGAATGGCTTCTTGTAGGATAAGTCCTCACTTAAACAATGATGTTCACACCTATGTCTGCTGTTGAGATGTTCCTGCAGCTACATAAAGTTAATTATACTGAAATATGCCTTGCTTTTCACAGATTCACAGTGCTGGAATGGTTATTGTGGCCACAAGCTTGTACAGGTGTCCACAAATGAAAGCAAAGGCGTGCCTTTAAATCTTCATAGTTGTACTATTGTGCAGTCACTTCAAAAAGCAAAAGAAATGAACAAAATGCCTAACAGTCTTTCTCCTTTTCTTCTTCCTTTTTACTGTTGCCTGATGTGCTTCACAACATGAAGCGTGTACCCCAGCCATCCTGAATTAATCTTTCTCTGTTTTCTTCATCAGTTCATCAGCATTCTAAATTCATTCCATTCACCGCCTATAGGTAGCCAAGTAATCATGCAAAACCATTGCACGGAGCCTGCCAGGTACTAACTGCATTTCTGTGCGGTTTTATAAATAAGAACAAATGGCAGGGAGACAGAAGGAGGGTGGTACCATGGCAGCCCTAGTTCTGACTAGTTTAAGCAGCAATGGAATTGCAATAGAAAGGCTGAGCCATACACATCTAGAAAGACAAGAAGAAAATGAATTCATTCATTAAAAAAATAAAAAAAAATAAAAAGCAGAAAATCACTTCTATTTCAACATAATGAAAGATTCTTCCAGGTCCCAACTACACTGAGGAAGCAGAGGGAATCAGAAACCTCGAGGGGAGGGTACAGGGGCAGAGACAAAGGGATTCCCAAAGACTGGGGATCACACAAGACCACACTATAGTTATCTCAACACAGAAAGAACAAAACATTGGAGAGAGGCAATGAAACACAGGCAACTCTAGAACGCCTACCAATGCTGAACAACACAGGGGATAGAATTACACAAGAATAATTCTGGATCTTACCCACATCCATTACAAGTCTTCTAGTCTCTCCTCAGAATTTAATTCCTCTCCCTTTCATACCTTCTTTCCACAATTGTCCTATCCCACAAAAATTTCTAATCATAGTTCTAAATACCTGTTTCTACGTTGTTCTCACTAATCCTTTTCTTTTTTCTGCAAGCATTTCTATTTTCATTTTCATTCTGAAAACAGGTTAAACATTTCATGCTGTATTCAAATATTCTTTCCAAGCTTAAAAAAAAAAGAAAAGGAAAGGAAAAAAAAAAGAACCTCTGATCAAGGGAGACATATTTTCCCTGCCCTTTCTCATTTTCTGCCAAGAGCAGGATTTAATGTGCCATTGGCTAAAAATAGGCCATGGTCATTAGGTACGACCTGTCTGCTTGAGCTGTCTTCTCACTTTGGCACAGGGGAAAACTAACTTGTATATGCAGCTTAATCCAAATTGTTTATCAGTTAGGCTCAACTACAGGAACTCCTATGTGAATGCCACTGTCACCCAGAATACTGGTAAGTGCCTTCCCCTTGAAGGTCAATGTTGTTCACCTGAAATATATGGAACACAGTAAGATATATGGTTTCTACTCCACACAGTTGTATAACTGTCTACTTCTGAAAAAAGCTGAAAGGATTTTCAGGAAGGTATACCATAGCAATGCACAGTTTGGGGTCAAACAGCCTCAAATTCAAAAAACAAAACCCACTAAATATCCCCATTGGGTCAGTGTCAGCTTTCAAAGGAATCTGAATGCTTTTAGAGCGTTCATGACATGAGCAAGGACATGAACAAGCCCATCTTTAAACTGTGTAATGGAAGTAATGTCTTGCTACAATGAAGGTATTGTTGTTTGTACAATATAAAACATATGTATGACTACATTATGGAGTAGGAAGGAGTATGATATCAACCAGTCTTTCACAGAATCACAGAATGGTTTGCATTGGAAGGAACCTTAAAAATCATCTAGTTCCAACCCCCTGCCATGGGCAGGGACATCTCCCACTAGATCAGGTTGCCCAAAGCCCCACCCAACCTGACCTTGAACACTTCCAGGGATGGGGTGTCCACAACTTCAGTGGGCAGCCTGTTCCACTGCCTCATCTCCCTCAAAGTGAAGAATTTCTTTGTTACAACTAATCTCAGTCTCCCCTTTTTCAGTTTAAAACCATAACCCCTTTTTCTATCTCTACATGCCCTTGTAAAAAGTCTCTCTCCCTTTTTTTTTTGTTTGTTTCTAATAAGCCCTCTTTAAGTATTCAAAGGCTACAGTAAGGTCTCCCTGGAGCTTTCTTTTTTCCAGGCTAAGCAACCTCAGCTCGCTGAGTCTCTCTTCACAGGAGAGGTGCTCCAGGCCTCTGATGATTTTTGTGGCCCTCCTCTGGATCCACTCTAACAGGTCAATATCTTTCTTTTTCTGGGGTCCCCTGCATTGGGTTTATGTGGTAAAGGTTTGGTAGCAGGGGGGGCCACAGGGGTGGCCTCTGTAGAGAAGATTCCAGAAGCTGCCCCATGTCAGATAAGAGCAAGCTCCAGCCAGCTCCAAAAGGGACCCACTGCTGGCCAGACCTGAGCCAGTGAGCAATGTTGTTTGCGCCTCTGTGAGAGCAGATTTAAGAAAGGGAAAAAAACTGCTGTGCAACAGCAGCTGGGAGAGAGACGAGTGAGGAACAGCCCTGCAGGCACCAAGGTCAGTGAAGAAGGAGGGGACGAGGTGCTCCAGGATCCGGACCAGAAGTTCCCCTGTGGCCCGTGGTGAGGACCATGGTGGAGCAGGCTGTCCCTCTGCAGCCCATGGTGTACCATGGCAGAGCAGATTTCCACGCTGCAGCCCATGGAGGAGACCACAGTGGAGCAGGTAGATCTGGCCCAAAGGAGGCTGCAGCCCATGGAGAGCCCCCGCAGGAGCAGACTCCGGGCCAGACCTGTAGCCCATGGAGAGGAGCACACGCAGGACCAGGTGATCCAGTGGGGGACCTGTGCTGGAGCAGTTTGCTCCTGAAGGATGGACCCCGTGGTACGGACGCATATTGGAGCAGCTCTTGAAGAGCTGCAGCCTGTGGGAAGCCCACGCAGGATCCGTTCGGGAAGGACGGCATCCCGTGGGAGGGACCCCATGCTGGAGCAGGGGCAGAGAGCAACCACAAAGGAGTGGCAGAGACGAAGCGATATGGACTGACCGCAGCCCCTATTCCCCGTTCCCCTGCAACGCTCAGGGGGAGGAGGTAGAAGAGGGTGGATGGGGGGAAGGTGTTTTTAGTTTGCTTTTAGTTTCTCACTGCTCTAGTCCGCTAGTGATAGTAATAAATTATATTAGTCTCCCTCTGTTGAGTCTGTTTTGCCCATGACAGTAATTGGTGAGTAACCTTCTTGTCCTTATCTCAACCCTGAG
>VXAL01003211.1:0-58212 GCA_013399475.1 Chauna torquata | reverse complement strand
AACTTTTATTTGTGTACACCCGTGAGCACCCGAGGGGGCCTGAGCCGTGTTGTGGGCTAACGGTTTGAAAAGTTTGTGTTTTTTTTTGGTTGGTTTGTTTGTTTGTTTTTCCCGAGGTGGGTTTTTTCCCCCTGATAGAGGGCTGTCCGCACAACATCAACAAATGCGTGAACGCGTGGCTGCAGTGTTACAGTGCGAGCGGGGCGGCTGCTGTATTTTGTGTTGGGCTGGCAGCAGGAACAAGAGCCGCTTATTTTTCTGTCTGAATCCCACAGTGCCAAGTTGAATCTGTGGAGATGTCCCAAGCCTGAGCCCTGGGGAGGGTGGTGGGTGTGCAGGAGTAGCCCCGACGCGCTCACATCTAGCAGTTACAGTAATTGGGTGATTTCAGATTCAGAGCCTATTATCTTCAGTCAGACCCTTTGAAATGTTTCCTAATTGCAACATATTGCCAGCAACGACCAGAGTCCACAGAGCCACTGCTTTCTTGCACTTCCCATACAGTAGCTGGCATCCGTCTCCCAAGCATGATTTTTAGCGGAGTACGTTGGCTTGCTTTCTGCTTACTAAGCTCATCCGAAAGGACCCTTTGCTTCTCTTCCCTTCTGTCTGTCTCTGTAATGCAGCGTTGCCTGTGCCCGTGAGCACGACGGGAAGCACGGGGGAGCCGTGCTCCGCTCCCCAGGGAGGCAGCAGCGCGGCCGGACTCGCACTTTCTCGGAGCAGTGGCTCTCCCGGTGCTTTGGCTTCAGCCTGTGCCACTGGGGCTGGAGGCATCCGAGGCGCAGCCTGCACCGCTAAGCGATGCTTTGGCCAGCCCAGCTGAGAGCCCAGGAGCGTTAGAAATCCCTTGCCACCAGTGCTTGTTTGTGCACGGATCACCTGGCGTAAATCACTGGCTTACGTGCTTTCAGTGAGTTGGCTGGAGTGAGGTCTGGGACTGTCCTGGCTGGGGAAGGTGTCCCCGTCCCGAGGAGCCTGGATGGCCGTGGCCAGACTAACCTGTCCCCGTGGCAGGGGCTGCCTGCTGGCTGCACAGACAAAGTTGGAACAGAGCAGCCGGGTGCTTGCCCCTGGATGCCGGCAGGTTGTGCGCGGGGCTGTGCTGTTCGGTGGCATTGCTACGTTTTAATTGGCCACCCCTCCCCACGGCTGGGGCACGTGTAGAGCCTGGGGGTCACAGGCGGCAGCTCAGAGGCTGCTACAGGGTGAAGGGGAAGCGAGGGGGTTTCAGCTGGCTGCGAGCTGGGGGGTGTTTCTCCTCCTCCAGTCCTGGGGCTTGCTCGGTTTCTCAATAGCAAAACTCGGGTGATTTGGATGTTGCAACATAAGGCCTTTGCGTGGCTCCAGTGTGAGCACTGCTCACGTTGATGAATTGCTGCTCTTTGTTTCCTCCACTCTTCTGACAGTGCCCAGTATCCCAGCCTTCCTACAAACAATGATTTCTATTGTAGTCAGGCAACTATTTTCTGGCCCATTTTATTTTTGCAGCTACAGTATGGATCCATTCCAACATATAGGCACTTTAGCGTAGATGGTTTCTACTTGCACGCTGCTTTACTATTCAGGTTTGCCCGCGCCTTAACACCAAGTCATTGGGCACAAAACATTGTACCAAACGACTGAAGTCATGGTGTGTCTTTTCCTTGTTCTGATTTTGCAGGCACGCAATGGGGATCTTACAGTTAGAGCCACATGCAAGCCTGGCTTTTCAGAAGAAGACTACGCAGCATTCGTCTCCCAGAATATCATGGAAGGGCAGAAGCTACTCAAAGGTAAGTGGAATTAAATGCTTAATAGGTGCTGCGATAACTGTGTTTTGGGGAGGTGAAAGGAGACATAAATATGCTGGTTTTGATGGTGAAATTGTCTGCAGAATTATGTTTGTAGGAGGATGCAACACTAAGTGGTTTACCTGAGCACAGTTTTGAATACAGATGAATCATTCAAAGTCCACGTGCTGTCTGCTTCAGGTGGATTGTTCGCCTATAGTATGTGAGGTCATCACTTCACTTTTAAGTCTCCCACTCCCACCCTGTCTGAAGAGACTCTACATTTGATATTTTAGAAAGTATTTTTATGTATGAAATTCAAAGATTCTTAAATTATCTCTGCTTTGAAATGCATGATAAAGCAGACGTTGTTGTTGGAAATGTGGTAAACAAGCCTACAGACATTCTGTTCACAAATGTGGCATTCATTTTCATTACTGCCCCACTGACAACACGAAAACACAGGCAAAAAGAAACTACCGATTAGCTTTATAGTAATTGCAGGATTATAACCACTTTTGTGATTGTAAACTCAGAGACATCTTTGTAATCCAAATAACAATAGATTATCCTGTGTATTGATCTGTCTCCCTTTCAAGTTAAAAATAATTAAACTTTGTATTTGCATGATGCAGAAAATCATTGTTTTACTCTGAAGCAAATTTTTGAAGATCAAAATTCCCCCCCATCCCCAGCCCCCCTAAAGTTAAATCACTAACCACTAGTGGATGCTACAGCAGTTCTAAAAACATAGTACACTGTAGAAATTGAGGAGCACAACAGGTTTTGATACTCTACACAAGGGATTATAAACCCTTTGCTACTTTCTCCAGAGAACATTTACTCACATGCTTATTCCTCTGCCAGAAAGCTGGGCTTTCAGTCTTCCTCCAGAGCAAACACCTGCTCTGTTACTTTGATTTTCTAGGGAGAGGGAGAGTTGTATTCTTTCTGGTTTCAGTGGAATCCAGGACTGGATATTTTTTCTCTACATGAGTTGGCAATCAGTTTTGTTTTTAAGCCTGATTGTCTTTTGTTTTGCTGTTCAGGAATTCTCTTGACTGGCCTGGCATCAGTTAGGAGATGTTTGGGAGTTTATTTTTAGTTTGAAAGATAACCAACTAGGGACTGGACATAGACAAACCCAAGAATATAACAAAATAGTAAATATTAGAGACCTAGTACCAATTGTTTACATATTTAGTAGTAATTTTTCCCAAGCTCATAAACTGTAAGGCCTTCCAGGTCAATCACACTTTTTAGTTTTGAAAATCATTTGATATACAGAGTTCTCCAAATACTAGAAAAGCATGTCATTAATACACTTGCTTCGAGGAATATTTTCAGTATTATTTTTAGGAATATTTAGGCAGTTTAGTGCCTGATATATTGTGCTGCATGTTTACGTAGGTGGGCAATAGGGATGGAGCAGAAGGTCTGTTTAGAGGAGTTAGCTAGCAATGACTTTGAAAACAGCATAGTGGCTGTCATTTCATTTCAGTTGCAACTGATCATATTTAAATATGAAATTATTTTTAGATAGGCTGTCAAGTTGATTTGAATGAAAATATATATTTAATGAACACTAATTTTATCCTTAGGGTCCAGTTGTAGTTTTACATTAGTCGTGGTAAAGCTGCCACTCATTTAGGGCTGAACTGGCACTCAAAATATTGTGTATGCATGCACCGCTTGGAAGATTCATGTCCTGATAACATTTTCTCTAGTAACGTGATTTATAAGAATTTTGTCAACTGAAGGAGAAAGAAAAAAGTGCAAATGCTGTGTTTGCTAATAAGCAAGCTATCATCTTTACACCTTCTAATCAGCAGTCAAATACATGCTGCTGTTTATCATAGGAAACAAATATATCTCATTAACTTGTACAATAATGGGGGAGAAAATCTGCTGCATAAAATTCTTCTTCATACTTGTGTTGTTCTTTATATATATTCTAGCACGTAAAATTGGTAGTTTTCCAGTTTAGGTTTAATTTTACTTCCTAACACTTGATGTGTCTGAAGCATAAAATGTTTATCTCTTTCTTCCATCTGGGTGAAGTATTGTACAATAGATCAGACCAAAAATGGGTTCAGATTGCTTACATTAACATGTTTGATAGATTGACATATGTACTGTTTCACACCATCTTACCACGCAAAGCTTTGCTGCCAGCTACCACCATCTTATTCATCAGCATTCAGTAATTCATCTTCAGGCCAAATGGGACTGTTTGCCTGGAAAAATAGGTAGGGATTCACCTGTTTCATGGGTCTGGGGGAAAAAGCTGTATATAGTTCAGATTGCTCTTGGGGGATTCCAACAAACACAAAGTCTGCATGCTGTGTGAGCCTCACTTTGTCCTGAGGAAAGAGGTATGGGGAGTCCCAGGACAGTTTATATTGCCCAAGGGTTTGTTCATCCGAAATTACGTAGGATGTAGGCCTTGGCATAGTGGTCAACCTTAGCCAGTGTCAAGAAGTTTAGATGCTACATGGTTTGCGGATAAACTGTGTGGCAATAAAACAAACATTTCCTGTTTAAGCTTTATAATATCTAGCTCTTAAATGTATGCAGCGTTTTGAATGTATGAAAATAAGTGTGTAAAGTATTCTAGGTTTGAATCAAGTTAAACAGATAATGAGTGCTTATAATTGACTTATTCCGATGGAAATAGCTTAGCTTTAATTTGACAACAAGAGCTTTTACAGAGTCATTGTTTTATTGTAAGTATGCCATAAGCTATTAACTACTGCTTTGTGGTTCATCTTATTTGCCTGAGTCAGCTCTCTAACATCCTCAAAACATACAGATTCTAGCAGGAGCTATTTGTTACACAGTAATTAACTTGTTTATGATAAATGAATGGGAGAAATGTCATGGCATTTTGTTTTATGTATAAATAAAAAGCATTTGCATTCCAAAAATTTCATGTTAATTAGACTTAAAATAGTTTTCCCCAATAGGGCCACAAATGCCACATACTACACATCACTGCCAAACACTGTAGCCTGATGATGGGGTATTAGCTAAGATAATTTGTGAAGCCTGTACTTTCCTTAGAAATGCCATCCCTGCATCTCCTAATAAAAGTTAGTGGGATATAATCAGTTGACTCTTGTCGTCATTTTTGTTTGAAGGATAATAAACTTAGCGTTGATCACTGATGCATGATAATGTTTAAAATAGGGTGGTTGACTATTTTCTTCCTTAGCCTTAGGAAAAATCTCAAAGCTGCTGTATGACAGGACAATTACAGCATGGGTATCTCTTACTTTGTTAATTATTAATGTTAACTTAAAGTGGTGAGAAGATTGGTCCCCAGGCGTGGGGAGCAATGACATGCAGTACTGCACTGAGAACAGTTCAGGACTGACTCAGGGGATCTGATCCCTGAGTTGGCGCTCAGGTGAATGGGAACAATGACCAGGCAGCTCCGTAGGGAAAGAAAAATAAGGAGTAGGATGCTGAAAATAGTATGCAGCATGATCTAAGAGGAAATGATACTCTTGATACTGGGTTGATGCCCTTTTCTGTTTTTCTAAGATTTTTAAAGATTATAACTCAAATAACACTTTTTTAAAAAAAATTAGAAGTTCAAGTTTTGTTGGCATTGGTGAGACCATTGCAACTAGCAGTGGGTGGAATGACATCACGGTGTTAATTGCATTATTTTTCCAGCCTAGTACCATCACGGTTATTCCTGGTCACCTTTGAGAAATGCAGCTAAACAACATTACTAGTACGCATGTCATAGCTTTCCCTACAGCCGAGAGACAACGTAAGCAGTTGAGACATATGGCCCCTTTTCTGTTTTTCTTTGCATCTCTTTATCTGCAGTGATTCATGTTTCTGTTGCCCATCCTAAATAGTGCCTATACAGGATAACTTCACTTGTGTAGGCAGCTACGTTTGGGTAAAAGCGCATGGAAGCACAGTTTATTTTCATACAGGAAGATGAATAAACTGTGCCAGCTTGTGCTGCTTTAAGCAAGTGTGGGAAACCAAAGGTAGCCAAACTTCAGGCAAATGTATAAAAACATAATTGTTTCTACACAAGGGTTTTCACTGACATACCTCTTGGTTAAAAATAAACAAATATATAAATTTTACTGAAATACCTGTTTTTTCATATGAATTCAGCATTTAGGCCTTTTGTTCTCCCCACAGAAGCTTCAGAACCACCACTGTGTTCAGCCATCATCACCTCCAGCAGTAAAACTTAGGAAGGCCGTGAATGCTGTTTAGGAAGTATAGAACAGCTGGACCCAACACCCCAGTCTTCATGTGATAGTCTAAAAACAAACATTCAATTTAAGAAAAAGAAAGGGGGGGGGCAGGCAGGCAGGGCAGAACAGTGGTGGAACCTGAGCCAACCTCTACAAGCTGTGTTTGAGGCTGGTTGCTAGTAATTCATTTAGTAGTAACTACAGGGATACGTACTGTACCTTGTTTTGGAGGCAAAGGTACTGCATTCTTGTGGTTAAGATGATACAGGAAATGGAGTGTGTCCTGTGGAGTACACTAGTGAAATGTACCAGCAGCTCTACTTGAAAATAATCATACAGCCACAAAATACTACTGCATATGTGAAGCGTGGGCCCTGCAGGAAAAAATGATACAGGTAAGTCTTTTAGGAGGAATGATGATAGTTTTGCAGAATGCCCTGAAGGAAGGAGCATACTCCTGCGGTAACAAATGATAACCTAGCAAGTGCCCAGAGATCCAATGGAGGTGTTGGCAGAGCGTGTCTCTGCAGTACTGCATGGCCCTAACACGTGAATTGGCTAATGGGGACATTTCCCCTTTTATATGCATGGTTTCCCACTTTTCTTGGATGTATTTTTTTGACTCCAAAAAATACACATGTACCCGACTGCTGTTAATTTTGGTAGGAGCCTGGTTCCCAAAGGCTTCTGCCTTCGAAGCATGGCTGGGAGGATGCTCCATCCTGGCGATCCATCCATGCTGCGGGGTCTGCCGGCTGATCCGAGGGGTTCTCCATTATGCCTCTGTTTTCTGCATGCTCTTCGGTGTCATACAGATGGTTTTAGGAAGCAAGAATCGTGAGGGATGTTGGGGTTTGTTCTGGTGTTCGGTAGGGCTGTGGACACCTCTGAAGGGTCACTCGCTCCACGTTGCAGTGAGGATGTTTTGCTGCAGCCTGCTGATGTATCCAGTGCCTTCTGTGGGCTGCGCTGAGTTTAAAAGGGAGACTTTCATTCATGTTTTTATTATTTTCTGGTCTGTGATTCTGCATGAAAAGTAGTTACTGGAGTTGTGGTACACATAATTAGCTTCACAGTTCCATAATAAAATCTGAAAGTAGGCGAAAGTCCACCGGGAGCCCAGAGCTCTTTCCCTAACCTTTCTTCATTCCTTTCTTGGAGGAAAGAGACAGACGCATCAGCTTTCTGTGTTAACTTTGCACATGCTCAAGTGAAGCTACTTCTCAGCAAACCCTTCTCCCATTCCACAGAACAACTTCCTTTAAAAGCAGTTTCTCTTGAGGGGCATGTTGCAAGCCAAAATCATGATTTCAGTTGTGAGTTGCAGGGGTGACCCCAGAAGGAGCTGCCACAGACTGGGGAACTGCTGATGCATATGCATTTTTAATGTTATTCTTCAGATCTAACTTCTGACACAAAAATACGATGTTTAAGTTGACATTTTTATCTAAATAAAATGCCAGTTAATGAGACCAGAGCAGTCAATAACACTCTGTAGAGTTAATCCCCTTACACTGTTTAATAACTGTATATATTGCTTTCTAGTTCAGAGCTTTGAACTGAATTCCTCAAACCCAAGTAAAATTACTTTTTTCTGCATTCTGGGAAGGCAACTGAATAAATCTGCTTCTCCAAAAACAGACTCAGAGTTTCTTTTTTTTCGTTCTTTTTTGTGGTGGTGGTGGTGGGAATCTGTCTGATGAAGAACTGAGCTGCTTCAAATTAGGCATTCTGAGCAAATACGTGTTAAGGAAGAAAATGAAACAAAAATTTCTAATGAATAATTTATTTTTTTTATGCTTTGGCTGTTAGGAAATAAGCCATGTCTGGAACAGTATAAATTTGTTATTTATTGTGAAATAACTGCTGTTTTGAACTCCAAACCAATAAGGTGAGGTCTCTTAAGGTTAAAAAATGTTAATTTCAAAGTCATTTCTGTGTTCAGAAACTGACTGCTGCTCACAGAGCTCATGAGCTCTGATCTCAGTGAGCAGATGCTAAAAGCATTCCAAAAATTCTGTTTTTTGCATGTGGTAAATGAAAATTATTTATTCTAGCAGTGAAATATTTTCTTGCTTAATTGTCATTGACCTAATGTCAGTTCTCATAGCCTAATTTCATTGATATTTATGTGCAAGCTTCCTTCTGCCTTAATTTCCTCTCTGAAAATGAGCACAATATTTTTCTAGAGGTAGCTTATTTCATTGCAAACTAAAAATTGTGAAGTACTTAATTCTACAGTAGCTTCTACTGTAGCCATGTGCGTAGCCCATAGAATATTGTGGTAATTTAGATAGTACTTAAAAGGCTCATTTAAAGGGTAAGAAGAGATTTAAAGTGCAGAGGCTAGGATTTCATTAGAAATCTACTTTTTAATATTTTTTTTCATATAATAGAATGAATTTGAGTAATATAGGAAAAGAAGGATGTTTCTCTTCAATGTGAGGATACGGGTATATTGAGAACTAGTGGCATTCCTGTTTTAAAAAAGCAAAACAGAGAAAACCAAAACAAACAACAACAACAAAAAACACTTTATTTCAAAGGCTAGAAAGCAGTGATTGAAAAATAAAGACCAATATTTGCCTTTTGGAACTCTGGTTTGGAATGGTTTGACAAGGAAATTAAGATGAGCCTTTACAAGTAACTAGAGACTTAATTTCTCAAAGAGCCTGATCCTGATCATTGCAAAAGGAATTTATGCTGGCTTGATGGACTCAATCTGTACCTATTCTTAGTGTATGTAAACCTTTTATGAAGGATTTGAAGACCATTTTGTTTCACATTCATCTTTCCTTTTGGTGCTTAAATGTCCGCCCCAGACTTTGCTTTTTCAGGTGAAGATCAGAAGTGTCATTGGCCAGCTGTGCCATCAGATGGTTTTCTTGTTGCTCAGAATATGGTGATATTTTGGTTTTGATATTTTGTTTAAATTAGTATTTATTAGTATTTCTGAAAGGAGAAGGTGAGAGAGCTGGGATTGTTTAGCCTGGAGAAGAGAGGTCTCGGGGGGGATCTTATTGTGTGAAAATACCTCGTGGGAGGGTGTAGGGACAACAGAGCCAGGCTCTTCTCAGTGCTGCATGGAGGGCGGGCAGAAAGAAATAGGCACAAACTGAAATGCAGGAAGTTTCATTTAAACATGAGAAAAAAATGTTTTTGGTGTGAGGGTTGTCAAATACTGGAACAGGTTAATCAGAGAGGTTGTGGAGTCTCTGTGCTTGGAGATGCTCAAAACCCAACTGGACGCAGTCCTGCAGCCTGCTCCAGCTGACGCTCTGCCAAGCAGGACATGGGACGAGATGCTCTCCAGAGGCGCTTCCAGCCTCAGCCGTGCCTTGGTTCTGTGAACCGCTTTGCAGGTGAGTATATGAAAGGTCAGAGTGAGGAACTGAGCTTTTCTGCAAATATAGATCAGATAGCTTTAAATAAAAACATTGCAACAGTCTGAAAAAAAGATGTTTATAGGGAAATAGCGTTTCTGTAACTTCTTGGAAGCATAACTTCTAAAGAGAGAATAATTGAAACACCAGGGACCACTATTCTACTATTTGCTCCCATTAATGTCCAGACGTAACTCAGGCATAGTTTGTCTCCTGGCAGAAGGAAATGTTATACTTAAATTCAGAAAGCTCTTGATTTCCTCTTTATTTTTAGTAGAATAAAAGGAGAATATATGGAATTTCTGTTTTCCCAAAATATTTGTCATTAGTACTGGCTGCTTCGCTTCTTTCAGCAGAATCTTTCCCAAGTGAGTTTTCCTGCAACATAAAAAATAGTTGGGTTGAACAAAATTTTTTGCCACAGGCTTTGTGATTTTTCTTGCTTATGTTCATTGTCCCTAATTTATTTATTAATTTTGAATTGTAATTGCACAGAGGGAGAGAGAAGGAGCAAATGTTCTGGCATATGGGCTGCACTGTCATTGGAAACAGAGATTTTCAGCCGCTCTCACTGCCCTGTGCCTTATGACCCCAGGCACCAGATTCTCTTTTTTGCCAGTCTGTTTAGATTCCTGCTTTCTGCTCCCTTCCAATACAAAATTTTAATTATTTTTGCTTTGCCCTCACTACTTTCCTACCACTGTTTCTCACCACTTGCCAGTATTTTGTAATAGGGAGCCAGTGGCAGTAATTCAGCACTCTGCTAGTTATGCTGCTGCTCAGAGGGTCACATATACTACAGCCTATTAACATTAGCATGGTAATAGCAGCCAGTATGTGGAACGCACAGTGGGAATGTTGGAAGCTCCTCCAAGGACCCTGAAGATATGTATGGGCCACCCATGAAGCAGAAAAAAAATGCCCTTTCTGCTTTGAAATGAGCCAATCTGTGTGTTTCATTGATACCCGGAAGCACTGCAATCATTAAGGCTATTACTATGCCTATTATAAATCACAATTTTGTAGCAGTTCATAGATTAGTCACAAAAATTACTTTTAGTCTAAAATTTTGTTATACTGAGTTTGTCTAGTAGCAATTCCAATCCTTATTAAACACAATTGTCTTTAAAATAATTATGAATACAGCAATTATCCAAAGATAAATAGTCAAGATTACATAAATTGTTCCATAGAAAGCTATGTATCAGCTCCCTCCCTCTGTCACTTCATGTCTAGGGAATCATAAGAGGCAGGTCAGTGAAATAAACATTTTTTACTCACCATTTAGCAGGAAAAGCATATTGGGATTCTTCGTATATGAAGTTAAAACATCAACAAATGAGCTTGTGAAGATGTTAGGAAATAAAGAAATGGTTGCACTTGAATAAGTGCAAATTAGGACTAATTTAAAGCATAAAATTTAATAACGTCTTTGTTCCCAGTATGGTTAAACTAGTCATGAACAGATGACTCTATGTAAATCAGCCCTGAGTGGTTGATACCTGCCTTGGAGTTTTTTCTGGCTGTAGAACTTTTTCAGGAAGTGTCACTGACTTCACTGAGAGCTGTCTGTGATGCTACCTGAACCTGCTCGTGCTACGTGCCATCTGTTCAGTGGTGGTTCATGGACTCCTAGAAAAATAGGGTTGGAAGAGCTCACGAGGAAGTCTGATGGATGCCGCTGCCTTGCCTCAAGGCATGAGCAGCTCCTTTGTAATGCGTTTGTCCCCAGTGTGGTCTTGAAGGTCTGGTCCTAGGGACCACAGCCAATATACTGTATTGCTTCCCTCTTTCCTTCATGCTTAAGCTGAAGGTCTCTTAATGCAATTTAAACCTGTTGCTATTTGTCTTATTCATCATAGAATAGTTGTTGCTTTTTCTTGTGTTTTTTTTTTTTCAGCACACACAAAAAAATGTTTTCTTCTTAGCTTCTGTGGGCTGAACCACTCCTGTGTTCCTTTTCATGTGTTGTGCCTGGGCTCCCTTCGCTGAGCCCTTACCCTTCCTACGAGCATGATGCCCCGAGTTGATCAGACTGTGCCAGCCAAGTCTTGCAGTGCTGACCAGACAAGGAGGATTACTTCACCTGTTTTGCAGACAATATTCTAGTTGATCTATCTTATATGAGGATTTTTTTTTTTTGAACAGTATGGCACTATTGACTCATGTTCAGCTTGTGATCCAGTATAACCTCCCACATCATTTTTTGAAGAAGTGCTGCCTACCCAGTTATTTTCTATGTGTACAGTTGATTAATCCTCCTGAACTGGGCTCCCTTGCTCTTCTTCCATTGAGTTGCATTTTTTTTTTTTAAATCAGTCTGATCTCTGACTTCTTGGGATTGTTTTGAATTTTAATCTTGACCTCCAACAGAACAGCACTTGCACCCTGTTTTCATATCATTCACAGATGTAACAAATGTATGCTGCATTCATTTATCTGTTCTGTTAATAAAAGCATTGAGCAAAACCAGTTCAGAACTGACTACTGCAGAGCCCATGTGATATATCTTTCTGCTTTGGCCATGAACCATTAAAACTTATGCTCTGGATATAGTTACTGAAATAACTAAAATTACAATAGTGGCTTGTAATCTGAGCCTTTTATGTCTTGAAGTTGTTTGGGATCTGTAGGAACACAGCTAAATCTAAACAACTCAGTTTGTCAGTAATTTTCCTAGCGTTTATAACACGAGAGTTACCAATATTGGGATCTTTGAATTTTCACCATCTAGAAGCATCCCAGTTAAAAGCCTAGGGTAGGTTCATGCAAGTTAAATAAAATGCTGCTGCTGTGGGACGGGAAGGAGTGTTTTAATTCTCATTCCAGTATTGGACACACTTCATTTGTAGTTGTTTGTTTGTTTTAAATGCCCCGACACAACTAATGGCGAGCACCAGGGGTCTGTCTGTGGGCTACAGGACATGCTTTTCAGGCAGGCCTCCCCCAGGGCTCTAGTGAGGTCTGCTCAGAAGAGGACATTTTTGTTGAAGGAGCTGTTACTAATCCCAACATGAGTTGAAAGAATAGGATTAAATTAAGGCCAGAGTAATAAATGGGAGTATTATTCCTAATTGTAGAGTGTGGACTCTTAGGGTATAGTCTGTGTTCTTGCTGTACTGAGGGTTGGGGATTTTGACCTTTGCAGTGTCCCATTTTTTACAAAAGGTTTATGAAATTACACATGAAAGGCAACTGTTTTGCTCATCTCCAGCAACTTCTTTGCATGTGTGTGTGTGTCTGAATTATTGAGGTGAATTATTCTTTCATTTCTTTTTCTTTTTATGAAGACTTCTTCAATTGATTCTATGTCCTTTTTTTGCTTTTCAATCCCTTGTAGAAGATAAAGAAATGTGGGGTAAGTGACATTAAAAAACGTGGCTTTTTGATGTTGGTTTTGTTTTTCTTTTCTGGAGAGAGAAGAAGGAACTGGTTGGGGATGAAGAAAGCTATGTGTACAGTTGTTTGGACAAAGGAGAAACCATAGGTCATGGTAAGATTTCATGTGATGAAATCTTCTTCAAGGATGACAACTGTTGAAAATATTTGGATCGCACCCAAGGATTTCCTTATACTCTGTTCAAACTACAACATGAAACCCTCATCAGGGGAAGTTTAGTGATCTCTAGATCATAAAATTCTAGATGCTTGTTCAAATAACTGGATAGTAGATTGATTATCTCTGTGCAAAGTTTACTGAAAGAGGTTTTTTGTTTGTTTGTTTGCCTGGGGTCTGAAACATAAGAGAAATTGAAAGTCAAAGGACTGGTTGCTATGCCTGATAATAAGCAAGCTGTTCTAGTCATACAGCATGGTTTTGATACCTCCTGATTAGAAACCCAAGTAGAAGGATTGTATGGGGCAATCAGAAATGCTGGGCTTTGTGTTAGACTTAAAACAGGTTTAATCCTGAACTGATCACTGAATACCCTTTGCCTGAGTCTGTGCAGGAATTTCTGTGAGTGGTGAACTAACTGTGGTGTTTTATCAAAGCTCAGTGCAGACAATGCATTTTACTAGAATAACATTTCTTCGTATTTTCAATAAAGCAAAGTTTTATTTTCCCTTTCTACTGTGAATTGAGGCATAATGTTGGTTGTAACCTGTTAAATAGCAGCAGAATTGAGCAGTAGTGGCACAGCTGGCTTTACCTTTATAATAACATTGCAAGTTTCATCGCCTTGGGAGACATGATGACAAAGCAAAGTTCTGTTAATTCAGCAGTAGCATGCTTTGGCAATGCAATTGTAAAAGGGAGAATTTAACATCTGTGGAGTGGGGTTGCTTTTTTTTTAAAAAAAAAGGGGGGGGGAGGTGTGGCTTGGAGAGAAGAGATGTGGAACGCTGGGTGCTGCACAGAACTGCTGGGCCATGGCTCCTGTTGTGCCTGGACAACTCGAGGTGGTGGGTGTTACCGAGATATAAAGAAAAGACAAGATTTCTGCCTCCATTTATTTTTCATTGAGGTGATTTTTCAGCCTTTCATCTGCATTGGGGTCCTTTGTGAACAGTTTCTGATTGCAATATATGTGTCTGCACCTGCAAATTTGTATGGAATCCACACACCAAGAACCTACTGTTCTAGGGAGAGCTGTCTTAAAAGTAAATAGATAAAATAAAGCTCAAGGTTATATACCCAAATCAGTAGCACATGCTCAAAAAAAGTTAGTATCTGATGAATGTCATTTAAGTACATCTCCAGCTAATAAATAGCTTAGGAGGTATAAAAGTTAGTACTTCTAAAGTTGCAGAAGCCTTTGAAGAACACTTTTAAGAAGGACTCATTGGGAGCAGGAGATTTAATACTCACCTATTTAGAGGTGAGTACTGAAAAAGATACAGTGGAATGAAGCTGCATTTCTTGAATGTAGATGCATTTTGGTTTAAGCTCTTCTTTATTTAGGTGGCTTTTGAAACAATTTTTTTTTCAGTTCTTGTATAGCACATCAGCCAAGTTGCACTAGTAAGCAGTGTTCTGGTTTTTTACAAGACTAATCTGAAGTGTTTCTGAAGGCTCAGCTGGCTTTGGAGTGGGTCATTGTGCCACAGAAACAGCGTGAAGAGCAACTGCATGTTGTTTTTCAACTGGCCATGCCTAAGCATATTCACTGTCAGTCTTAAAACATACATCTGTTGCCCATCTAAGGATCTCATGTACCAGAATGATTCTCACTTTCCGTCTGTTCTTTCCCCATTATGGTCACCTGTGGTTCTACTGAGGAAATACATGATATGCGTTAGAAATGTGCACACGTGCTTAGTCTTGGGCAAAGAGATTTTTTATTTTGTGATGGAGCTGTCTTTGGTAGGTGAGCAGATAAGCAACAGAAACTGCTCTGAGATCACTGAGACATTATGTAGTAGTTATGAGTTTGTTTAGAAATCAGAGCAAACCAATCTTTTCCCCAGTTGGCTTGCTTCCTGACGAGCAATACCCCCTGTTTTTTCCAGTCATGTGTTTTTTCCTAATCCCAATGGCAATCACTTTTTTGGCATTTATAATTAGTAGAAAAAATAAAATGAAGTAATACGTGGCATTTGTTTTGGCCCTAGTCGTGACTGATAAATAGGGATAACATCTGTGCTGATAGCTTTTCATGGTACATAATCAGACTGAATGAACAGAGTTTTCATTCTACAGGCTGTTGCTGTTTTTTTTTTTTTTTATTCCATTGTTATATTTAGGTAGCTCCAAAGAGTAAAAGTATATGTTTATGTATATTACTCATGTATAGATCAGAATTTCTATACATCTTGTGAATTTTAATTTAGCCACAGATCTTTTTAAACTAAAAAAAGGCTTATTGCCTTTCCCTGAGCTTTACAAAACTTCTTCCTTCCCTAATCTTGGTCTGTCGAAGACCTGTAATACTGCCAAGTCTACATTGTTCTTTTAATTAAAAGACAAAAAAAGAAGTGAAACTTCCAGTGGATGTAAATCCTTATAATCCTGAAATGATGTAAATCAGTGCAACTCCTGAAGTCATTGGAACTATTCTGACTTACATCTACTGAAAATCTGGCACATAATATTCCTGCTGGTCTTTTCTTTTACCCAATAGTTGCTCTACACTGAGTTGGCACTACAAACAAAGCTTTCTCTTACTAAGTGATAGAGGGTGGCACGGCTTCCAGCACTGCTGATTCAGCACAGCAGAGGCCATTTTCCTCATTTCTTTGTGAGCTAGATTAAATTACTCTGCAGGCTGGACTGGAGCCACAGGCCATGGTTTTACAGTCTTATAACATGGTATCCCAGCCCATGGCATCCGAGTGATCTGGCTGTGCACAAAGCTCTTCTGCTTCACTGCAAAGGATTTTTCGATACAAGGCTAATGCCAGCAGTACTGAAAATATTTTGAGTTTCTGGTTGATACATAATAAAATAAGGTTCCATTAATTGAATTAAGGGATATCATAGGGATCGAGTTAGTATAAAAACTCCACTGTATTTGTTTGTCATGGCAACGTTTCTTTAGATTTGCCTTACAGAATTGCAGGATAATAAATAACGAATGTAAACTTTTTAATGAATATAACACAACAGTAGTACCAGTGAGTTATCGTGTCTGAGTTTGGGGGGTTGTGCTATGAGAGCTGTTTGAGTGGTTTACCAAAATTTTGGGACCTGGAAATCCATTTCCATTTGTGTGTCTGTACAGGGACATTTTTTGTCTATTCTGAATGGGTTTGGAATTGAATGAGGGGGGTGAGGCAGTGGGATGCACTTTGTGGTCAGTTGCATCTTGTTCATGTCCTAGGGAGCTGAGATGAGGGACGTCTGTGACTGCAGCACATGGGGAGAGAAAAAAGCATGTTTTCTGGTCAATGAGGACTGCTGGCTTCGTGTATTCAAAAAGCATAGCCAGCTCTGCTGTGCTTTCCATTTGGACTTCATGATTGCAGCTCATAGCAAAATTGGTCTGGCTTTCTTTAGTGGAGTATGGATGTTGCTCTGATTTACCCTATGCCCTCCAATGTTCACGATCAATCCAAAAAAGGATTCTATTCTCGTGAATGGAGAAAGCAACACTGTTAATGAGAGGATAAAAGGTCAAACAGATCAAAAGTAAAAGCCAGCCTGCTTCCAACATAAAGAACAGTTTAAGTCAATGCTGTCTAATCCAGATGTTCAAATGAAGCTGAGACCAGGCTTAAACAGTTTTCACGGTAGGTTTGGAAGTTACATTCTCTCTTCTCCCAAGCGTGAGTATCTAATCACATTGTTTTCTGACTTCAAGGGGCTTGCATTATATCAGAAAGACAGGCACCCCATACATGTGGTCATCTTTGAGTTGTCTTACTGCGTTTCAGTGTTATCTACGTAGTTTAAACAAACAAACAAAAATCTCCTTGTTTTAACACACGGATGTATTTTTACAATTCAAACATATTATCCAGTGAGAATATAATTCCCTACATATGGTACAGAAATAAGGTTCATGTTGCTGGTTTCAATTCCAAAACAAAAATGGACAGATTAGGAAAGTTGTTTCTGAGCAGTTTGTTCTATTTTCTGAGACCTAATTCCTGTCTCATGATATCGGGTAGTGTAGCCGAGCAAAGGGTTTATCTATTGATTTCTGAATGTATTGTGCTGTTAATCTAAAACTTTTTTCCCTGGTGGAATTTCTATTCAGAAGGCTCTAGCCAAGCTCAAGAAAGTTATTTGATTTTGGAAATTTGAAAGAATAATAATAAAAGAGGATTGATGCAGTTGGATTTCCATGAGCTTAGTCTTCTAGTAAAATATAAAGGCTTCTTCCTCCTATATATATCCTTTACAGTTTAGTTCATTATTTAGGAGCAACACAGAATATGGAGATCACTGAAGTTTTACTGTCTGAGAATTTGCAATTACAAAACTTTTTCGGAGGAAAGTTACAAATTTTGGTGATGTAACAAAATATAAAAAAAAATCGGTTAGTGCAGCTTTGTCTTTTCATAAATGTGTGCTTTGTTTCTTAACAATTAGACCTTTTTTGCTAACTTCTAAACTATTAAAATTTAATGCTAGAAATGCATTAATGTAGTTTCCTAATAAGAGATATGTGGGAAGGGAATTGCACTGTATATAGAGTGGCTTTGCCCCTCTGCCCCTCTTATTTCTGACATTCTTTAAGTGACTAAGGAAACCAAATGTTTTAAAAGAACAACAGCCGGAGAGTAGATGGTGTTTGATGGAAATTTTAGCTAATAAAATGTTTCTTTTTTAAGAATTGAATACAGGAATAAACAGTCTTTTTGCATTTGAGTGGACTAGTATTTCTTAATCTCTTGTGTACTGGGCAAGTACTTAAGAAGAAAAGAAAAGGAGGAAATGGATGGGATGTAATTGGTCGCATTATGAGGTATTTTTCCATTTTGGTGATACAAACCTGTCTGGCTGAAGTTGGTTGTCTATTACTTCATGGTGCCCATAACTGGTCCCATAGTAGGATTATACTGTTTCATTGGGATGTTGTCAAATTAAATCAAGGAAAGTGAACTTGTGTCTGAAAGAGCTTCTTTGTGAACGTTCCCTGCTCTGGAGTACTGGAGTTTGTTAGAGATAGCGATTACTACTACTTCAGCTTTGGAGGTGTACTTGTTTGCTCTTCTTTATGCAAAAAATGCAGCTCTTTGGAGGTGTCTGATTAACTGGAGGAGTTATTTTGTTGCATACCCAGATGGGAAGCTGGATGGAAGTGTGCATGAAGAACTACCTGGATATGTGGCAAATGTTGTATTAACTATATAATTAGTCTTTGTTGGTAGCATTTACAGTTTCTTCAGCTCTTGTGGTGAGTAACCTAGCAGAATTTATTCCTGAATAGTTCAATTTGCTTAAACAGGCTGATTTTTGTAAGTAGGCAGAAATTACATCTTATTTTATGCCTCAGATTTACTTTAGATGAAAGCCCAAATCCAGGTTTGACTTCCCTTTCTTTCCAAACTCCTATTTCAGTGCTGGGTGAACAGAACACGTAGGATTTGGCCTATTGAACTGTTCAGAGTAACTGAATTTACAGGAGCCGGGGTAAAAACCCACTAGCATTTAAGACTATGCTAAAGATCCAAGGTTTTGAACCAGATAGAAAAAAGTGATTTTTTTTTTTTTTAATCAGCCATGAAGAAATAAGTGCTCTAAAATATCTGAAACATCCACCAGTATCATTTCACTGCTGAGAACTGGGTAACTGTAAAATTATATTGACTTGAGAGGATTGAAATGTAGGAGTAGCCATACGCTTAACTGTGCAGGAATCAAACTGTTTTACTGATAGCATTTTATTGATTCATCTTCTCTCGGTGTTACAAGTAGCCTGAAGCTTTGCAAAATGACCTGGCGATGTTTTTGTATTGTGGACATTGCAATAGTGCAGCTCTTCATAGGTATTGAAATTTTATATATGGGCTGAGAGCTCACATAATTATTGTGATTTGTAATGACTGAGACTGCAGATGGGGCTTCCCAGAGGTTTCATTTCCAGCTAGATAACTGGCAATTCCTCTTTTCTGTTTAAGGATCTGTTGTCCCTCCCTTTCTCTGCAGCTGTTCAGGTTTCTCTTTGTGAAAAGCTGAACTGTACCTTGGACTTAATGAAGATGCGTAAAATGATTAAAATTGCCTTAACAAGGCAGAACTTTATATATGGTAACAAGGAAAATGTTTCTTGCTGTTTGCAAGGGATACTTTGTGCTTTTCATAACGGAACTGTGGTTTCCAGCAGTATTATAAAAAATAATAACAAAAAAATCCTTCCTATGACAAAGCTTTAAGAAAATGAATGGCTTAAAAAAACACAATGGCAGATTGTGAATTTAACCTGCATGTGTTAACTAATTAAATTCTTTTGAAGGAGCTAATTTCATGTATTTTATTTAATGAAGGCTTACTTAAAATTTTAATGATGTGGGTCTTTTCTCTTCAGTCGAATGCCATATTGACTCATGACATATTTTTACACAGGCTTCATTCTGCCATGAACAACAGCAGTTGAAAATGTGAGCACTTGATAAATTACCATTAAATTAGTGTATTGTAGTTGCAGATTTCTGTTACAGTAGTTCCCTGTGATACAAATTGATCACGTTGTACTTGCTGTTTTTTAAAGGTACAGCACTGCTATTGATTACACTACTTTATCTCAAGTGTTTCATCAGCCCGCTGGCAGGCATGTTCCCTATACAATTTTAGAAAGTACAAGCCATTGTGCATTTCTTTGCTGTGTTTCATGCATGTGCATGTCCTTTTCCACTGTAAGTACTCTGGAAGAGGCTGTGTTGTTTCGTGTTTGTGCCGTGCCCTCGTGCCCAGCAGCTCTGCTCCGTCCTGGGGCTTTGGGTGCCGCTGTAGGCACGGCGGGTCCTGCTGGGAGGCTCTCCTGGCTGCTCTGTCCTCCTGGGCTGCTTTCCAGGTGCTCCATGAGGCTTCCTAACACCAAGGGCAAAATCCGTTCTGCTAAGATTTTACAGCATATGTGTTTGGAACAGGGGGTTCATCAGAGCAGTTTGGTGTAACGGTTTGTACCTGTGATGTCTGTCACAAATGATATCGGGAAAACACGAGCTTACATCTTGGATAGTCAAGACTTTCAGATATTTTTCCCTGTTAACTTGAATAGTGGATTTCCTCTGTAAATCTTGGAAGACGCAGACCTATTTCAATACTAAATGTATTGGAAAAGGATTGCTGTCAAGGCTTGTCCATCTAATTAAATTCCCTTATTAGCACTGGAGAAGCAGTCTTCCAAAGAAGACATTAGATGAATAATCTTTCCAGCTTCTGTAGGTTAAAATTGTATGGCCTTTAATCAAATACAAAACTAAAATTCTATGACCTTTAATCAAAAACAAAACTAAAAGTCCAACAACAAAGCACATAAGCGTTGCTCTAATCACCCTTTTTGTGTGATCTGTGGTAATTCAATATTGCTTAAATACAAATTGTTATTTCAGCTGTCTGTGAAATGTTTTCAGACTTCAGCTATCACAAGTGCTCGATGCTGTGAGGGCTCTGTCACCTTATGCTTCAGGCTGATGGCATTCCGGTGCTGATGTCTTTTGTACACTAATAAAGTTTGTCATGATTAATTTTGACGTGCTTAGCCACATGTAAGAAACTTTTTGTCATAAAGTCCTACTGATCCACTGGGGTTGTTTGCAGTCCATCTTGGTGATTTTTGTCCCTTCACTCCTTACTGGAGAAGGGAATAACAACAGTTTGACAGAAAACCAAAATACTCGAATATGAGTAAGAGCCCTAGTGTTATTTTCTAACAGGTGG
This sequence comes from Chauna torquata, assembly GCA_013399475.1. Classification (NCBI taxonomy): domain Eukaryota; kingdom Metazoa; phylum Chordata; class Aves; order Anseriformes; family Anhimidae; genus Chauna; species Chauna torquata. Next base: position 37,559 of record VXAL01003211.1, on the reverse strand, counting down.
GGGACTTACTTTTGGAAGAAACGACCAAGTGAAATCAGATACACTTTGACCTTTGAGCTTTGCAAATCGGGTTTGAGTGACTACCAACAGATGTACATTAGTCAAATATAATTTACTGACCCTGTGGGACCTGAGAGGCCAGTGGGAGGGTGCAGGAGTGCTGCTGCCCTTTGACTTTGTGAGCACCCTGTGCCTTCCACATGGGAGGTCAATGATGATGTGCATGTTGAAAGCTCGCTTCCCTGTATAAATGGACGAGAAAACTCTCATTGTGACAGAGGAAAGGTGCATACTAGTTTGGGTCTGGTAATGGAGAGTATCATCATAATGTTGAGCAAAAGACTTCTAAAATTTGCTGGAAGTTTCAAGAAACAAGATGTTTGTGCTAATTAGATTATTTGCCTGTCATCTTTATTCACTACTTTAAACAACAAAAAAACCTTGAGTGAAATCAAAATGTGGTAGAATATATTTCTTAAGTCTCCATGATCAAAGCTTATGGAAGGAGGGAGAAGAACAGTTACGAATACTGGTCGTAACTGTTTCCTCAAATATAGATTTGAGATATGATCTCAATTGTAGCATGAGGACTTTTGTGTAATCTAGGTGGTGGCAAAGTGCTGATGAATGTCTTTCAGATATTAGACATCCTCATCACTTTCAGAAGTACCTGTGATGACATTTAGGTCCTACAGAAAGAAATGTCTTTAAATAAACAAACGTATTGTTAATGTCGATGTGCCTTCACATATTGACTAATACTGGTTTACTGTGTCCTTGTCTTCCTCTGTATCTACCTCTTTATCTTTAATTAAACTGCAAGTAATCTTTGAGATGGAGATCCTAGTTTTTCTGGCCTGAGTTTATAAAGCATCAGCACACTGGGATCCTGGCCATGAATGTGGTCATGGTTGATAAGAGCAGGTTGGTAAGAAAATCTGTCTAGAGTTTTTTTTTTTTTTTTTTTTTTTTTAAGGACTTTTTTCTTTTGGAAAGGACCATGAGGCAGGAGAAGGAAGACAACTACTAGTTTTGACTAATTAAGAGGGTTCTTCAGGGCTGAACGTATGTAAATAGGAGAAAATAGTAAAAGAGATATGGCAAGCGTACATATACTTGGAGCCAGGTAGGAGGCAGCAATGGCACATATGGCCTTCAGGCGGGGACAGACAGCCGGAGGTGACAGTGTGACGCTGCGGGAAGCCAGCCTGGCTGGTACTGGAGCAGTGAAAGTTTTCAGTGGTCTCATTTTGCCGTCTTGAAGGAGGACTAGAAAATGCCAAGGAAACAGAAAGAAGCCTGCCATAATCCTGACACAAGATAACTGGGAAATAATAGAGTACAGTGCAAGAGCTCATGTGCTGTCAGCCACTGATGTACATCTTACTCCATTCTCAGCTTAATAATTTGCACTGAAAATCTTTAGTCAGAAACCAGCTGATTTCTTTGTTTCTTTTCATTCTGCTTCTTCTAGATAAGGGAATGAAAGGATTACTTCATAGACATGTAATTCAAATGTCGATGTTCTGGCTCATTACAGAAAGCAGCACAGGCTACTTAAAAGAACAAAGCATCAAAATGATACCCCATCTGATCACCTACCTAGACATACTTTTATCAAACTCAGAAACCCCATTAGCTTGGAGGATTTCCTGCTATCTGAATTCCTCACCTGTGTTTGTCTGTAGCTGATTTATTCTGAATTACAGTTCCCAAGTTGGGTGTGCTGGTTCTGTAAGGATTACTTTGAAGTAGTTTTTAACTTATGTCCTTGAGTCTGCTTCTACTGCTGTGTCCGTGGTCATGTTTAGTTTTTAGGTAAGTAGATGAAGGCAGCTGAAAGAAGACAGAGTGGGCCTACTGTCCTTAAAAAAAGGAAAAAAAAAAATAATAACAATAACAACAATAATAAAAATGGAATATATTTATTAATCTGTGAAGAATAAAGAGAACATTTAAAAGTTGGCCACTCTTAAGTATTGGACTACCCAAAACTTGGTTTTTAGAACGACTTTTGAAATTTGTCTCCATTAAAGGATTTAGTTAAATATCTTCCAAATTTAGGGGTTTTTTTCCTTCTTCCCTTTTTTGCTCAGCTAGATGAATACTTAGTAGTGAAGTGTGTGCACTTCTGCTCAAAGGCATGTCTAAAGCTGGAGACCAAAAGAAAGAAAAATCATCTAGGAGAACCCAGTTAAATGTCTGCTGGATTTCAGTGAGAGTTTACTTTATGATGTTAACTTCTTTCCAGCAGTTGAGTTCCTGTGACCTTAAAGGAAACTCTTACAGACTGAGCTTTCTCTATTTCTGGGAGAAGAAGTTGCATATTTTGTACATGCATGTTTTTCTACCATATATGGTTCCCACTGAATTTGGAGGCCAAGGGCAGTGGCTAAAGGTTTTATTTAAGGATGAGAGTTATGGGATAGCAGTTCCTCATAGTGACTTTCTAAAAACAAACACATCAGTATTTAAAGCTTTCTAACAGCACTGTGTCTGGTTCAGATGATTTTTAAAAAAAATTAAAAAAAAAAATGTGTTCCCCTGTTTGCATGCAAGTGTCCCTGAATAGCTGATGAGTTCGTTTTTATGGGTATATTACAGAGGTGCATCTGTTCCTCATCTGTATACAGTCAAGTATCTCCAGTTTTTAAGGTACTTCTTGACATTCTTTCAAGATTTATGCCAGGTGTAAGATCAGTTAGAATTACAGATATCCTCAAATTTCAAAATAATCTTCCTGTCTGAAAACTTTTACTTGTATTCCCGACTTTAATATAAACAGTATAAACATCATACTAACCAAAGCAGCGAAAAGGAAAAAAAGCCAACCCAACAATCCACAAGAAAATTTTTCCACATGTTTACAGTAAAGCCAAAATAATTTTGCTATGTTTATTTAACTTAAATGCTCAGGGATATGTCATCTTACAAAAATGACATTAATGGGCTAAACCAATAAGTAGTATGTAAGTCAAATGCCAGAACAGGAAATACTTAGCTTGACTCAAGATTTTATTTTTACAAGTTGCTTATACTGCTGTCAATAAATAGGGCAAATGACTGTAGATAAAGCTCTTTGCCTGTCATTAATTGTGAGAATAAGTATGTGCCTTTAGATCGCAAACAACCTGATTTGCATGTGCAATCAGGCAGCTAGGTATCCTATAGCTAGCCTTACTACATCTTAATTGTATCTGCAGTATTGTGTTTGCAAAGTTGGATGCTTTCTTTTAAAGATCACACCCCCAGAAGTGAAGAACACACAAGCTGTCTCACTGGGGATTTTTGTTTGCTTTGCTTTTTTTCCTCTAAATTCAATCACTCATTCAAGTAAATATATATACCCTTTGAAAGTATGGCCTGAGGAATCTGACACTGTCCATCAGTTAGTGGATTTTGCTTAGTAATTGCTTCATCTATTCAATACTATTGAAAATACCCTTGAGCAGAATATAGCTGCAGGGGAACAACACTCTAAAGCAGCAACCTAATTAATGAGTCTTATTGCCACTTAGACAAGCATTATGCAGTTGGCCTTGGTTGTCAGTATTGATCTGTTCTTGTGACATTATATATTTGTCCAGAAAACTGGTCTGATTATTAGAAAAATGAATAAAGTGGATTTGGGAGGTAGTTATGCTAGGGTCCCCAAATGAAGCAGATTGTATTTTCAGCATGCAGTTGCATTCCTGGCATTACAGGTGTCACCAACATCTTGTGGCTGTGCGGAACAACAAATGAATTCTCTTAGCTTTTATCTCAGTAGCCGTGACCAAGATTATTCGCTGCATTTAGATGAAGTGAAAACAAAGTCGTCGTAGTCACAGCCTGAAAGCAGGTAAATTGTTTTCACATATTAGAAGGGAGAGCAAAACAGAAATAGAAAACATATGGGTTTTTTGCTTTTTTTGTTTAATATTTAAAAAATACAAGCCTTTGTGTGCCTACAGTGAGCACCTGGATTTTGTAGAGGTGGGTAGAGTGTTTGTCTCCAGCTAAATAAATTGAGCAATAATTTCTGCTGGTGATGAGCCTTTTCTGAATATATTTTGAAGAAAATTATTTTAATAAAAGTCATCCTGATAGTGAGCTAAGAGTTAGTCCCTGGCTTTAAGAAAATAAATTCTGTTCATTCCTGAAATCATTGTACTAACAAAAACTGTAACTCTGGATGTGAGTCGGAGCTTGTGTTTTTAACTGTATTAAAGTCGTAGACAAATTTACTGACCAGTCAATAAGTAAAAAAGAACTTTTTACTTATTAAAGTCAAAGACACTTTTAAGAACTGTTAAAAATCAATGGCTATAATAACCCCCTCTTCCTGACAGGTTCTCTTCCAGAGCCCAGTTCTGCAAGTTCCCAGCACCACGTTCTATGGCCTCTGTGCATATGAGACCCCACATTAAGGGGCCCCGTATTGCTTATAAATCCTTTAAATTTATGCAGCATTTTAAAATGTAATTTGCTGCTTCTCTGTGGAGACTTGCTGAAACCTGTGATTTCTACTTCAGCTTATGAGAGCGCTTTGAATAAAATCACTTCCATTAGTGAATTCCTCTTATGCGGTTGTGGACCTTTAATGTGAGATAGTCACTGGACCGTTTTTCTGTTCTCTGAAGTGACCCAGTACATGGAGAATTGTGATCCTGAAGTATCTTTACTGCTTTGCCTTTTGGTGATTAAGGTGGCAGCTTCTCTGCATCAGCCTCTTCCTGGTTGTGGAGCTCCTCTGTGAACTACCTGGGCTGGCACGGATCTGCCCCGCTTCTGCCTTCCCTTCATAGTTGATGCAAGTGTTCCTTGTCTGCATCTTAGTGTCCAGTCTTTACTCTTTTTTTTTTTTTTCTTTCTGCGTGAGACAGCATGTAACACACCTAAATGTGAAATTTCAGGAAGAATTTTTAATGCTTGCAAGTGGCACATGAATGGTAATTCCGGTAACTCTGATAGTCAGTCGGTGAAACATCCTTTGCCTTATGGTTTGAGTAATAGAAGAAGTATGGTTTAGCATTTGTGGTTATATGTCAGAAAAATAACTTATCTAGCTGTTTTGAATCACTTTATTCCAGTGAACATGGCCACAACACCTCTCAGTGCTGGTCAGTCATTTTCGAGTCAGTGAGCATCTGGGTTGCTTATTAGCCAGCAGAGAGATCAATTAGGGCTACTGGGGGTATGGTAGAAGGAAGGATTGAAATACATGAATTTTATTGATCAATTGTCCTGTACAATCAACATCGCTACAAGCAAGTCTTAAAGCTGTGTGAGAACTAGATGGAAGTTCTTTTCTGCTCTTGCGTGTCTCTTGAATCAAGTCTGAAGTACTCCAGTCAACGGAGACTGCAAATTACTGAGGTTCAGAATTCTAAACTTTGATAAAGCAACAAGCTAATTAATAAAGCATAAAAAGTATTGTTAGCATTAATATGCTGTGCACTGCTGAAGATCCATTATTTTATTGAATATATTTGTCTTAAAGTGATTATGTTACTAATTATAAGGCTCACTAGTCTGTTTAAGAGGAGTCCAAATAATTATAATTTGTTTGCAGTTCCCACCCTGTGTATTTTCATGCAATAAGACAAATATTTTGTTGAATGATTGATCTCCTGCATGCCTTTTTGTATGTTTATGTAAATTCAATGTTTCAGTTTTGTTCTAAATATTTCCAATTTTGTTGCTCTTGTTCTGACAGCACGTTGGTAAACTGAAGAAACTTGAGGATAAGGCCACAGGAGGGATGATTGACTCTCAGGATTGTAACTGAATGTGTTCCTAGTAAAGTCCATAACAAAATTCCTGTTGCTGCCAACTACTTTTGTATAATGTATTTTGCATTAAAAAACTGGATAGAAGTTCTTTTATGCTCTTAGTTACTGGTTGTCTTGAAGCAAGAATAAACCCTCCAGCCAGTTCCAGCCTTGAAAGCAATTTGGGAGCCAGGTTCCACTGCTCTCATGGGAGTAACATGAAGGATGAAATTCTTAACAGACTTTTCTATGAATGCTCAATTTAGAGCGTCTTGGAATCAGCAGCAGGCATCTAAAAATCCGCATGAACTTGAACACCCAGAGAATGGGTTATTTAATGTTAGGAAAAAATTGTCAAGCTTTTATAAAAAGCTCAGAAAATTGAGGCTAAACTACCAAAGTCGCTCCTAGAACTAGAGCCGTACTTCAGAAAATGGCTTAAATGAGAAGTCAATGTTATGAAATTAACTCTTTGTTTTATGGCCAAAAAAGGTAAGTAGAGTTGTTTCTCTGAATCTAGTTGTAAGTTTGCTGAGGTTTAGGTAGCAAAATGGTCGCTTGAAAAAATACCTAGCAAAAAATTCACTATCTCAGACTTAGATGATAGTTTCTGAAAATAGCTGGGCTGCCAGAATGTCAGTATTTGGAATGAGAAGATTGCTAAGGGGAAATGGCAAGTAATAAGGGGCCTAAAGAGACATGAAAAGCTAGCAGCTTCATTTTACTTTGAGGGAGAGAAAATTGCTTAGCACTACTTATAGCATCTTTCATTCAAAGATCTCAAAGCTTGCTGAACCAAACATAATTCTTTGAAGAAAGGTATAGACTGGTGATCACTTTACTCATCATTGAAATGCAGCCGTCTCTGTACTGGAGCATACTGACTATTTTGCAGCAGGCATCAATGCTACCTCGTAGTTCAATACAGGAGGTAAAGAGCAAAAATGCAGCTGGGAAGAAGCTGGGACAACAGAATGCACTGAAATGCCATCAGTTAAGTGTGGACACCACCACTTAATTTAAAGGAAAGAAAGACTACAAGTGAAGATAATTCGTCTCTTCAGACATTCACATTTTCTGTTCTGCCAAAATTGTCCTTTATTAGGAAAAAATTGGAGCAGCCAAGGTTCTTGATATTCAAGTACCTTAGTGGAACTGTTAGGGTTCCATTCTGCTCTAAAACTGTAATGCCAGTTGGCTGTATTACCCCTTTATACTTCTTCAGTGCATATGCAGCTGCATTAATTGGTCATTTACCAACAAACTTGAAAGACAAATACAGTTTAGCTAGGAAAATAACTAGAATTGTTTTATGAGAAAAATGGACTTACGTGGTTCTTACTTCTTGGCTGATGGTATCTTTTTTTCTCTCTCCCCCCCTCCCCACCTGTTTCTCGTAAAAACAGGAACTGTGATTTTACTTATGTTAGTGTGAATAAGAAAAGTGCATCCTCAACTGAGATGCATAAATATAACCCCTTTTACTATGCAAGTAATAGTTGCAGCTGTAACTCTGTTAAGAGCTGTTACAGTGCATGAACAAGTCCCGAGAGGCTCCAGCACTGACAGTCTGGGTGCTGCAGGAAGAACCTGTGTGTGCCCTTCACAGCACCGGGCTTCAGAGGGAGGAGGGAGGGAGAAGACAGAGCGGGAGCAACTGATTAACTCCGGCATTAATCGCAATACTTTCTCTGAGTCCTGGAAAATCTTTGCAAGCAAAATATTATTTGATCACTGCTGATTATATATTGTCAGGCATTTAAGCACATAACTATGTTTATGCCGAGCTCTCTGAACCAGAAGGAGAAGGAAACTTCCTAATGACCTCCTAGAGAGTCAAGCCCCAAGCATTAGGTCTAGTACTGTTTTTTTCATCTGATGCCAGACGGTTCTAAATAGGTCTTAATGCAGCTCCAACAGTTTATGCTATTTAATAAATCTAATCTGTAAAACAAGTCACGTAAAAAACTAAAAACTTTTCTTCTAATTACAGTAAGATTTTATTGAATGCACATTATACATATAGATCATAATACTTATTAAAAAAAGACTATTAAGATTTTACAGTTCAAGATTTTACAGGCAGTGGAAACAGTGGAAGCCTAATGCTTTCTGAGAATCATATCTGCATTAGCAAGATAAAGGACAATTTAGGAAGATTACAAAAGCAATGATTTAGAGTACAACATAAAAATCTGCTGAGAACTAATTCGCAATGCCAGCTGCTGCTAAGCTTCTTAATCTTTATCTAGTTCAATTAAAATCTGAATGTTTGGGATTTCATTAACAACTGGGGACTTGGAAATTACATGCACTTTTACACTGTATTCAACTGCTTATGCACATTATTTGAAGTTGCCCGGAATGTCTTCAGGTAGACTGAGATATAATTAAAACTTAAGTACTTAAAGGATAACGCAGAGGTAAAATAGGATTATTTTAATTTTCTGTCAGATCCAATTGACAAATCTTGCACAAGTCAAAATGAGTTGCAGACCAGTAAGAATTTTAATGCAGGTGATATTTGTGGATGATTGTGCAATCAGATGTGCAGATCAAACAGCTTCATTGGAGGGCAGAGTGAACTGGATATTGTAATTGTGGCCTGCACTGATTGTATTTTGTGTGGGGAAGAAAGTACTTCAAATCTATCATTCACTTCTCTACTGATGTAACCACACTGCTATCAATTAATTATACATTTCAGAGAATCTGCAAGTAGGCCTTTCTAAAATTAAACTAAGCAAAGTGATGAACAAGCTTTTAATCACTTAATACTGTGTATAAAAAATAGTTTCTTTCCATTAATTCCTCAAGAATAATTCTTCTAAAAGTTTTTTTCAGAGTAGAAAGGGGTTTCATTTTTTCTCCGTCCTTTTTGTTTTTCTTCCTTCTACATTCAGTGAGGGATTTTACCATCTTTGGCATACCTGCTGGTTTAAATAAGTGAAATGCAGTGTATGTCAGAATTTAGTAGAATAGCCCTATATTTTGAAGCAGTCATTAAAAAGACTGAAGATTTGGTTATTTGATGGTGAGGTGGTGAGCATTCTTTGAAGATTTGGTTATTTGATGGTGAGGTGGTGAGCATTCTTTGATACAAGAGTACTGACTGTTTTTTCTTCTCTCTGTAATGGAGCAGGATTCGTGCTGGTTGGATTTCCAAGGAGAGCAGAGGTGCTGGCGGGGTGGTGTCTGCTGGCGGGAGTGAAGCTGGGCAGGGTTTCCCTGGGTCAGGGACAGCACTGTGGGATGTGCTGTCTAAGCTCTGAGTCAGATTCTTAGCCGGTCTAAATGTTTCTAAGTTTTACACTGGATTGAATTTCTTTCTCTTTATTATTTAGTTCTGATGATCTTAGGTGCCCCGATAAGATGTGGAGATAAGAATATTTTCAGAGCGAATGAGGGTATTTAAAGTGGTGTAGGTACTGCAGGATAATTGGTACAAGACTTAGAGACAGCCTGGGTGTGTTTAAATGGTGTGTTTTGATCAAGTTAACTTTCAAAATGCTGTAATGATAAAAAGAAATTGTTCAGCAGTGAAATTACTTAACACGTTTGGAGAGATTTTGTTAACTTTTGTCATAAGAAATCAAGATGCTATTCTTAGCAGAAGAAAACAGATTTTGTCTGCCTGGCTACTTGTTTTTTTTGTGTTTTTTTTTTTCTTTTTTTTTCTTAGGTTGTGCTTACAAAGCAAGACCAGTGTGTAGGATTGCTGCCTTACACAATTTTCAAAAAGCTAAATGTCATTTTTTCCCCCGCCTCCATGCTTTTCAATGGAGACAAGTATGACTGGCACGCCCCAGACAAGTGAAGAATACAACAAAGAAAAGCATAAGAATTTTGGCTTCAGCATGCTTTGGCCAAAGAGAATAGTTAGTGTGTTCTGCTGCAGTGTTTGTACCTAGAAACTTTTTCATATGCTAGGTAAAAAGAATGCAGCTATCCTCTGAAAAAAGGTTATTTTTTAAGCAAGCGTCATGAAGTTATGTGTATTTGCCATAATGATGGGAAACTTGCTTTGTGGCTGTCTATACTGCTAGAGGAGCCATGGTGTGCTTCCGCTGCGCGGTTCGTGCATGGCAAACTGCAGCGATCCCAAGCTCTGCCAGTTACATTGTTGCCCATTCACATTTGCACAGGATGGAATGGGTTAATGGTACGATTGGCACATTTTGAGTGGAAGTTTGGGGAGAATAATACCTTGTTGGAGGAGAGGGAGGGAGAAGACAGAAAAACATCTTTCGCCTCTGGTCAGAGAGGTCTGGAGAGCCTTACGGCAACCTCTGCCAAAAAGCACTGTGGTCTTGAGCATCCCTGCAAGGTAGGTGCTACCTGGATGCACGACATATTAAACCATGCCCACTGCTGGAAGTGGGTCTTTGAGCTGGCAGTGGGAGCAGGGCTGAGTCATTTTTGTCTGGAGTTGATCCTGTGACTTGAATAAATTGAACATCTAGCTATAGCGTTCCTCATATGTGGAGCCTAGTGAGGTATATAGTACTTCACCTTCACAGTTCTTGATTTGCACTGCTATGTGCTGGGATGTGTGCCCTCAAAAGAGCAGAAAAACTGTTCTTTCCTCTGTTGTATACATTTAGTATTTAGAGGTGTTTCTTTAATTGCAGGGTTTTATTTTCTGATTTCATATGGATCAGCCATTAAGTAGCTAGCATAGTATGACAATGTGGACGTAAGCTCCCTGAATTTAGGTGCTTTCAGAAATGTAAGGGTTTTTATCAAAGGTTAAAGTAAGCTTCCTTCTCTTTTTCTTTTGTAAAGAGAGAAAACAAATAAATAAAATGAAGAATATTGATATATCACAAATGGAAACAGTAAATGTGTCGCTAGGGAGACGAGTGGGAGTTGAGAGCAAAGATAACTACAGATGTGATAAGTATCTGTACATTTGGCTTCAGATATGAAAATCAGTGGCACAGATTGATCCTATAGGAGTAATAAATACACATTATCTGTAATTATTCTTAAACTTCATAAACCTTACTTTAATAACATCCTTTGCATCACTTTTTTTCTGAGATCTTTTATTTTTATGACACAGTCAAGCTTTTTAATTTTAATTTCAAGAAGATTGCTCCAGCTGTTATGGATTTTGTTGTAGCTTCCATTTCTGCATTTCTGCCATTCTCTTGAAAGCTGATAAACTGTCCCACTTCTATTCTCTTGAGGCTGAGAGTTTTCTTCAGAGAGTTCTGGTAGCAGCTTGGAAGGGTTTTTTTTTCTGAGCTATGCCTCAATGGTGGTGGTTTTTTTTGTTTTGTTTCGTGTGGGTTTTTTGTTTGTTTGTTTGTTTTGGGGGGGCATTTTTTTTTTAAGAGGATTGCAGGCTGTGAATTTGCAACTTCTTTTACAAATACAATTTTGGATGTAATTCCACATTACAGTATTATCCTTCAGTGGGAATTCCACGAGATTGTAATCACCAGATTTTTCATTCGGGTATTAGCACACTTGGGGGATTTTGCTGTGTTTGAACCTTGCAGAGCTTTTACTGCAATCACTACTGGGAGTTTTATCTGTGGAGCCCCAGTCTTCATCCACAGGACAAACGGAATCACCAATATTACCCTGAAGATGAAGGATCAGCCCTTTGGTAGGAGTCTCTTGGTTTTGAAGGGCTGGAGGCAGGCCTCCCTCTGTGCATACCTGCACCCCTTGATTGCTGAGGGCGGTGTCTCATTTGTGCCTGTATCTGACAACGGTTCTCCTGACAGAAATATGGTGACAGAATTGGGCTTGCCAAAGAAGTCTGAACCTTTCCAGGGTTAACCAAAGAGGCCATCAGACCCAATGATCAGTCTTCTTTTGACTGTGAGAAAACAGCCACCTCCAGCTTGCTCACCAGGACATCCAGATGTGTCCGCATCTTGCTCACAAAAGCTGTGTAGTACTATCTACAACTATAAAATATAACCCTGATGCTCCATCAAGTTTGTCTAAAGTATTGTTATACCAAAAAGAAAGTAAAAATAGAAGGTGGCAGATATCCTTTACTCACATGCACTATAGCTTTAAAGTGTCCTGATATTACTAGATTATAGTAGATTAGGAGGAAATCAGTAAGTGTGTTCCTGAGAGCCACGTTAGCATTATATTAGGCCTGCCTTTGATCTCACCTGTATCAATATAAAATGGAAGTGGTGCTCCTGAAAGTCAATGGAATTCCACGTCTGAACAAATGTGCTTGTTCAGGCAGAAGAGTAGGAAAAAAAAAAGGCTTGAGCCAGTTAAATAAGTACTTCTGTGTGGATGTGGGAGTTGTCTCAGAATAAATCTCATGCAAGTGTTCATGTTTCAATTTGGTAATATAAACTATTTATTTTTTTAACATGCATCTTAGAAATATTTTTATATCAAAATTTGTTGTCAAATAGGAAAAATACTCTTGTTGAATGTGTTACAAAATGTTCTTTTATCAATGGACTCAGTAGCATGGTATACGTGCTACCAGCACTCCCGTGGCTGCAAGTTGAGCTGGAATTGGCATCGATGTTGAAAGTGTTATTGGGTTTCTTCTGCTGTTAGAAGTGTGATCACATTTCGTGATGTCCTGAGGTCTTAAGTAATCAAGAACTGACAGTAAGCAAAGTTTCAAGTGCTGCTTTTCTGAAGAATAGAAATTAAATATAGAGCAGTGTACTTTTTTGCATATCTGTTGATGTGTTGACCATGTTTTGGGATGGAGATGACATTAGATTTTAAACCAGTAAATCTGGGTACTAAGTTTTCTTTACTTTCCTAATAGCAATGAAATAGTGAAACTTAACTCATTTACATTAGCGTAATCCTCCATCTCCTCTTCCCTAAGGTGGGGTACCCAGCTGTGGGTGGTAGACCACATCTGCTCAAACAAAAGAATTATTTTGCCCCTTAACTGCTACGTTTTTGTCCTCTTTCCTAAGGGCTTTGCAGCACTTCTCTCGTGTAGCCGGAAGCATTTGAACAACCCGTAGACACCTTCCAATACAAGATACAAGCAGATGTGCATTCACGTTCCTGTCACACAAATTTGTGTGATGGGGGCTACAGCTTGGGTTTCACCTGGCCATGCTTATGGCCGTGTGGGGGACTTGCAAGAGAATGAGAACCATGAATTTTAGTGAAAACCTGAAATATTTCACTTGTCCAGAAAAAAAGATGCAGTTTTCAGGTTAATGTCTGTCTCCATCCTTTTTCTTAACTTAATTTAAAAAAAAAAAATACATTTTTGGAATGAAAAGTAAAAACAAACTAATAAAACTTTGTCCTGTTTTTCTCTTTTGTAAAAATGAAACTCGAGTAATTGTGAATAATTTGCGAATAATTTCTGTCCTTGAATGGAGTATTTTTTTTATGTCATTCAGTTTTAATTTCAAATTTTACATTTGTTAATGACACATTTTTACTATATCTAAAGATTGCCATCTACTGGCATATAATAGCTTTGGGGTCTGTTATTGTTCATAAATCTGAAAATTCAATAAAGTTATTTTCTCAGCTGATTTTGTAATTGCATTTTATTTCATAGGATAGGGGCAATAGTTGGGGAAACATTAACAGCATTTACTTTGTCATGCCAAGTACAGTGCAACGTCTGGTTAATTAAAAGCCCATTATAACAAAATACTGATGCTTCCCATGTGAATGAGCTTTCTATTCTCCCAAATTAAGCTATGTTTCTTATTTCTGTAAGAACAGAAGAACACATTAAGTTAAAAATGTACTGTTTCTTTAAGCATTTGAAGCATTTCTGTCCTCCTGGCACGTAGTGGTTTGGTGGCTCAATAAACTAGATGGGGGTAGAATTTAATATTGCAAATTCCCAAATTGTGGGAGACTTCTTTCCCTCCTCAAATGAATTTTTAGTTAACCCTAAAATTCCTTAGGTTTCTAGACCCTGATTCATCTCAGCTTCCTCTCGAGTCAGCAGAGCACAGGGACCTCTGGAGTCCCCTATTAGCTGAGGAGGGGCTGATGTGACCCCCAGCAAGCTTTGAGCAGGTAAGTAGGAGCACCAAATCCCCGCTGTAAAGTTCAGCATTGATACACACCTGGGACTACCATAATCTCAGAAATTTGTGGCAGCTGTGGGTAGCTGCTCCTGCATTGACTTCATGTGTGTTGGCAGAATGTGCCCCAGGTGTGCAAATAGGATCGGTCCCATGTACCGTGACCTTTTATCCTTAAGGAGGCCAGCGGGGCCTAGGAGCTGGTGTTTGCGGTGGTAAGCTGAGGAACCAGTCCGTACATCCTGCAGGAGCCGTGGTTCCCAAACAGGTGAGTACACCCATAAGGCAGTCAGAATTCTCGTTTTGCCCAGTTCCTTGATATTTCTTAATGGCAAAGTGCTCAGTGTACTGGCTCTTCAGTGTCTTATTTGTAGATGTCCATTTTTGTAAGGAAGCACTTAGGTGCTTAGCATGTGGCTTTGCTTTGCCTTCTAAGGATGTGGCACCTAAAAACTTAGCTTTAACTGTGCCTAGCCTGCTGCGTGTGACCTGTGTGTAACATTAAAGCTGTGCAATGTAACCTTTTTGAAGTAACTTGCAAAGGCCTATGCTGTTCTTTTGGTGAAAATAGTGTACTTTCATCTGTGTGGAGAATGTTATGATTGGTTTATTTGCTCTTGAAACAGCACTTACACCATGCAGATGATATTGTAAATGTGAACATACAGTTACTTTTTCCACCATTGTGAAGCATGCAAAAAAATTGCTTCACTGGTTAAGGTGGTCTCTGTCTCAGGAGTAAAGCCTAGCTAGCATGTGATGTAAGAGCTGTTACTGTACTGTTACTATTCAGGCTTTATTGAACTGTAAAGTAAATAGTCATGTAAAACCTGTGTAACTTAACTGAGGCATTAGCTAAAGCTGCACTAGGGCTGCCTTCACACGTACGCTGCTATTGTTGCTTTCCTATCTACTATTCTTACTTTGTGTAGGGATTTGCTACACTTGTATATTAGCAGTCATCTTGTCTGAGTTATTACCCCTCTTAGTCTCTGATGTTTCTCATGTACATAAGAGATCTGGTCTGCAGAGTGAAGAATGCAAAATAATTTAAAATATATACATACGTATTGCACATTTAAGTAGAAATTGTCCTAAGGTTCTTCTGTATGAACCTCATCAAATGTGTTTATTTAGTCTAGTTAGTCAACTGTTGACATTGCACTTTGATTTCCACTAGATAAAGAGTTTCCAGTTATACATCTGTGTATGTATTTACTGGTAATTATAAATCGTGTTAATTTCTGTTTAAGGCAAGTAGGCCTTCTACCGTTTGCTCACAAAAGCTTGTTTTGTACTTTCATATATAAGTATTAGGCATATTTTGGATATAGAAGTGTGGGGAAATGTACTGAGAGGCCATATGGCATGAACCTACCACCTGAGGCAAAGCTGATTATAAAGATAAGTGGATACAAAGAATAAGAACACAAAATTGTCACATCTTGAGTAGACAGAGATGGCTTTTGATGCACACCAGCATGCGGAAAATACTGCATTCATGTAATGGTGCTCCTGACCTGAAGTCTCTTGTGCGTGAGGGATGTGGCAGAGCAAGCCAAGCCATCAAACCAGCTAGCTGTTGTTCCTTCTCCCTTCCTAAAGAGAACGTTTGCCTTGGAGTTCTCGCCCCTCATTAGACAAATATTGGTTTTCTCAACTCTTCAAGGTAGAGCAACCCTTTGAGAGGTAGGCGCTGAGTCTCCCCTTCTGTAGGCATTTCTAGTAAGTAAATACACTTACAGTAGAAAATGGAGTAGCCCATTAATGTGGTGATTGATATGAAAATGCAGTTATAGGATTGGTGAGACATGCATGTTCAAAAAAGCTCTGATGAAGTGCTGTGTAGGCCATACTTTTTATTACAGATGGCTTTCTGATTTTCAGTGTTTTTTATTATAAGCAGTCAACTGACTTCCAGTTATAATATTAACTGCCACAACAGCAAAATTTACCGCAGTTCATTGCAAATCAACAGGCATAAATCATGTGAGGCAGGTTCTTGCTATTAAGACGTGAGCCATTCATTAACTAAAGAAATCTCCTTATTCTGGGCTCCTCTGTGGCATATGTATATCTCATTTCTCTTGTTCCGGGTGCTGGTACTGGCCTGTAATTCCTTTCAGTATCATTTGATGTGCTGTGGAGTGAAAATTACCTTGCTTACGTGAACTGCAGAAGCAGTTTGAAGTTTCTCAGCTGCTGACTTGCCCAAAAGCTCTTCTCAAAATGCACATCACAAATTGTTCAGGCATACGCCTGTTTTGCATGGGGGTCAGTGTATGTGTGTTATGCTGACAGGAATGAAGGAAATGAATCCTACCTTATTTAGCAGTGTCTGTCCTCTAATTCTTGCTGTTGTTTTGGCAAAAAAGAGCAATAATGCCTGTCCTTCTGCCAGTCACAGTGTTGGATGTTCCCTCATCTCTCATGTTCTTTGACCTTTTCTGCTACCATCTTCACACATGTTCTGAGCTCGTGGTAGTGAACAAAGAAATCTGCTTGCTCTGGTACATCCAAAAAAAAAAACAAACCACCACACCAGTCTGACCAGAGAAGAGAGCAGGGATGGTAAGTGATTACCTGTTTCTTGGAGATTGGAGTCCATGGTTCCTTGAAAGTAACTTCTGGAGCCTGCCTCCTTCTATAAAGGCCTGTCAGAGATTTTTCATATGCCAGTCTTCCCCAGCTACAAAACTGAAATGAAATACCTGTGCTGTCTTTAGAAATATTATGAGCATAAGCATACTTAAAGGTTGTGAGATGAGAATCTTAAATTGAGAAAGTGCCTCCTTTTTCCATGGTGATGGTATCTTTCTCTTGGAGTGGCCTGAGCTCAGCCTTAGCAAAAATTTCATACACGTCACTTCAAGCTTGTGAATCACTGTTGCTCTTGCGATTTTTGTAGTAGTTGGGATGCCTTTGGATGAAATCAGTTAAGTTGCGCTCATGTCTGCTGCCTAGATTTACCATGGGCTATCAGTGAGGTATGCAGGATGCTTTTAGCAGGGTCGATGCAGCAGGAAGCAGGGACTGTTTCTGTGGCTGCGGAACGCTTGCGGTGTTCTGGGCTGTTAGAGGTGCTGCCCATCAGGCCATGGGAGAGGTAGGAAATAGAAACACTCTACCCAGAAACACGGCAGATCTCAGAGCCTCTACAGCAGTCTGGGTAAACATCTGAAGTCTGCGTCCAGATTGGATCACTCATTTGAGTAAACTTTGATTTACAGAATACATCCCAAGCTATCTGGCAGCATCTGAGTGTTCTAGCATAAGCATGTGCATTAAATGGGTGTTTGTTCTTAACTTTATAGCAAGAAGTCCTCCAAATTTATTACTGCTGCTATTTTTGTTCTTGAAAATCTGCTGAAAGAAAGTGTGGAAGGAATCTTATTTATTGAGGGTGCAGGTAAGATTCATTACAGGAGCTGATAATTAACAAATTTTAAGGCTCAACATGATTGTGTGCTACAAGGAAAGGTAGTTTATTCTCCTAAATCAAGTCTCTGGTGACAAAACAAACTTTTGACTGGTATGTGGTGGGGAGAGAAGAGCAGAAAGAGGAAAGATAAATTCAGCTTCTCAGTCATTAGATTTTTTTTTTTATTGTAAGAGTTCCCTCTTTTATTGAAAAATGCTGCATCTTTGGAGAAAATAAGTTGCTGTGCTTGCTGAAGGTAGAGCAGGCTGTCTGGGTGTGATGATTTACTAGGGTAGCTATGTCAATGATCCCAGTATTTGATAGTAAATGAACTTGTTAACAAGTAAAATTAAACATGAGACTATAACTTAAATATTTTCCCTGGTTTGTTCACCAATGTGAAAAGGGATCAATCAAATGCCCACTGCAGTCAATGGGAGTCTTTGCCAGTTCTGATGGACTTTTGAACAGGCTTGAAAGTATTTACAGCTTTTTGGTTATGTTTATTTACAGTACAGGGTGTTTATAGCTAATTGTATGGTTTTTTGAGCCCTTTGGATATCTGACTGAGGATAATGCCTTTAAACGTGACCTTTAATAACAAACAAAGCATGGGAAGGGAGGGAGCTGCTTGGTCTGAAATGCCCTGCCTCTATTGGCAATACTTGCAAGAGCGGAAGCACTTCTCTGAAAAATATAAATTTTCTTGCTGTGCTTTGTCTTCCTCAACAGCTTATCTGTGAACCCATGAAAAATGAGTCTATGTCATGGATCATCTACCATTTGCGTTTTGATTTGCATTCTGGAATATGGCTTAGATCTGATATAATGGGTTCCTCCTTTATTGTGGTGTCTATCCCTGGCTACACACTATTACCTCCTTCCAGGCTCTTATTGTGTGGGAATCTTATGCTTGCCCTGAGCACCCTCTTTTTGTAGGTCTATAAATTACATGTGCGACCTCGGGAGGTTCTTTGTGCAATTCTTCCATGTGTGACAGAGATGATAAAGCTTCCTCATCTCATTGTGGCATTTTGTGGATAAATTTGTATGTGGCTTTGTGGGGCTACCATCAAATCCCCTGCCTGCTGGTGCTGTTGCTGTGGTGAAACAAGTCTGGATATGTCCATGTATGGGCTCAGCTCTGTCCCATTTTTCTCTGTGTGAAGGCCTGTTTGATGAAAGCATTCAGAAAGCGGTTCTTGTGCATATTCACCAGAATATCTGGGTTTAAAAAAAGATTAGGAACTATAGCATGTCTTTGTAGTAGGGTATCTAGCCTTGTTCCTCTTACTCGTAAAATGGAAAAGCTGATTAATTACAGTATTCATTTTACCAATTGATTTGGTTCCTATCTCTAAATTCAGTACAATACTACTTGCATTGTAGTGTGTACCTACAAAAGGGCATCCTAGGATCTAATTGGATAAATCTATATTTAGGCATTGTATTGTTTATAATGTACAAGCTTGACCTCATTAGCAGTGGTCCTTTTCTATCTCTGTTGTGGTCTGCAGTATATAATAGTGAGGATAACATCTCAATCTATCTGTGCAATCAGACAAAGATTCTGTTGCAGACTTAGGGAAGATTGTGTCCTGGATGAGAACATCAAATTTAATTACTGACAAGGGCGGGAGTACAAAATGTTTCTGCACACAATGTTCTAGAAAATGCATTGCTTCAAAAACCATGCAAGTTTATTTTTGCAACATTACTGGGAAGAGTCAGTGGATGGTAATCCATTAAACTGAGGATGAGTGTTACTGAAAAGCTAGTGAAACGCTAATGCATTTTTTTAATTGAGTGAAGCCAATAAAATAGTGAAAAATCTAAAGAGCAAATATCAAACCCTGATATTTATGTAGAAATAGTATTAAGCATGGGAACCCTGTTCATCTCAGAGGCCCTGTGCTTCCATGAAAGCGTTTTGTGTACAGAGAGCTTTATTTTAGGTGATTGCCTCACCATGAGAGCACACCCAAATAATGGTGCTGTGGTTCTCCCTCTGTAGGAAAAGGGTGTAAGTGTATAAAGACAGGAGTCGCTGAAGAAATATTGCAAATATAAAACCGTTTTATAATAATTCCACTTAGGAAATGAGGTGGAGACTGACACAACATCATATTTCAGAGCCGCTGCATCCAGGCAATGTCTGCAAAAATGGACCAGAAGTAGATTACAGGCTCTAGTTCTTCTAGGACTTGCAGAACAGCTGCCTGTTGCTATGTCTCTTGCTGTTTGGGAGATGTATCCCAACGTGCTGGAGGTAATGACCTTCTGGATGCTTTCTAATAAGAAGAGCTGACTTTATCGTCCTTAAAGCAAATTACTTCTGTGAAATGTTTTACAAATACCAAGGGTGCTCTTTAGTTAGGAATGTCTTCTATTAAGAAGTCTTGGATGTTTTTGTGACCTTAGGTGGACAAGTTCTCAGTCCAGTGAGCTGTATAGGAATAGCTCATACAGAGAATGCATGAGTATTTTCTGTCCAAATCTATCAAGAAGAGCAGTGCCATCAGGTTCATTTAAGACATCTCAAAGAAGGCAGACTTAGTAAATCTAGATTCTTGTCTTCATCAACTAATGACATTGCCTTCATTCTTTCAGCTAAAATGATTTTGGGTAAAGATAAGTCTAGTAGTGTCTGAAATGTTTGTGTCTCAGCCTCTGCATGATGGCAAGATGACAGCAATAACACTGTGAGACTGGAACTGTGGCTTTACAGAAGGGAAACTGAGGTATTTCCTTATCAGTCTGAATACGTGGAGCCCAGATGTCTGTGAATCGCTGTCTTGCGACTCGGCCACGTGATGGTGCAAGTTCTGGTATCGCTGGTACCAGTTACACGAACAGCACAGTTTCTGAGTACTTTAGTTATCTGTTTGTTAATAGTGGATAACAACAAAAACACTAGGCTTGGCCCCAGTGTACTACTGTGGGCTTCCTGCTGACTTGTTTACGCCTTCTCATCCCACAGGTTTGTCTGTTGTCATAGCTCCCATTTTCTTTCAGTTTTCAAAAGCAGGACACGAGGTCTCTATGGAGACAGCCATCAGTTCCGCTCTGCGCACTAAACTGTAGGGGTTGCTGTAAGAGCAAAGCTGTGAACATGCTCCTTCCCTGTGGAAGCCAAAAACAGTACCACCTCGACATCCCAAATCCCTAATGGCTCTGGGAATTAACACTTCAAGGTCACAACAGCTTCAGTGTAACAGTACTGCATGCTATTATCTTTGTTGGATCAGTAATATAATAACACTAGCATAATTGCTTTACTACATAACTTCAAACAACTTTCAGGTTTTTTTTTCATTACCTACATGAAAGACACCAAACCATGTTGATGTGTCCTTAGAAGTAGAACATGCATTTCATCTGAAATGAGAAAGTTAAATTTGGATCAAAGCTTTGTGTAAGTCACTGGGATGTGGGCAAAAAAAATATTTTTAGCTGTGGTATTGCCCCAGAGAAGGAGGATCACGAGTTCACTTATCTAATGCATCTATGTACTCAAACGTCTTGTATCCAGAGGAGCTGTGTTGCTGAACAACATCGTATGTGAGATGTGGCTGATGGCTGAAACTGTGCGCAGCAAATCACTGGAGATGGGGAGGTATGTCATGCAAACTGTCCTTGTTTGGGGTTGAACATCGTTCTTAATGTCAGTTGTGTGATGGATACGGTCAGAGAGCAGTCGGGTTTGGTGCAAACAGCTTTTAGTCACGTAACGATGAGGTAGATGTTATGGGTGTAATTTTCAGAAGTACCTGAGCAACCCGGGAACCAAAATCTGTCAGTGGTATAATTACTGATTTTCAGGTTCCTATAGCACTGACTTGTGATAGAGTAATGCTTTAACAATTGTCTTATGAAACTGAACCAAGGTCTAGAGGAGCGTGTGTGTATGTATGTATTTCTGTCCTAATACCTGTCACGTGCATTTATCTGTAATCGTATTTAGCTGCACAGGAGAAGCTCTTGCTCCCAAGGCAGAAAAAAAGAGAAAATCATCACTGAAGCTGCTGTGAGAACAGAAGGGTTGAATTGTGCAGGATGAGTAGAATTTGAAAACTCTATCAGACCTGATGGTTTATGTTTCAGGTTTTCTTTCCCTGGAGGAGAAAGGTACCTATCTTACATCCTTAATGGATCGATTGTCCTGTTTGACATGGTGCTGAAAAAAGTATCATGTGTTGTTAGTTTGCAGCATATGCTATGGAGCAGCAATTGAATTTTATAGTGAGTTTACTGGATAGCGCACATAATGAACCATGTGTACTTTTAATAGTACATTGGCTAAGTGGAACCCTAGGGAGTGTTTAACAAAATGAGTGATTGAAAGGTGACTTAGCATTTGGTTCAGTGTTATGACCCCAATGAAAAAATGATTTCTAGAATCTGGTGTCACACAAAGCACCCAAAATTTGTTAATGCCGATCAACAGCTTGCCTAAAAGAGTGTCTGAATTTTGTCTTACTGGACCAGTGGTCCTCGTGCCTGTCATTGGTAAAAACAAAGCTGTGTAGCATCAGATTTACAGACAGAACGGTGAGATTGACTGTACAGTATGGGTTATGAAAGAGTCAAGTTCTGCCATCTGATAAATCTGCATTCTGTCAACCTTTTTTGTATGTTATGAAATCAAGATTATTTCAGATAGTCATCAAAGAATGTTTTGGTGAGCAGAGGGTTGGTGTAATAATTCCTAACCTGCCATGTAGCTCACAGGAGGGAGCGGTCCCTCGGGGTTGCTGGCAAGAGGTAGCATACTGCTGTTAGTACTGCAGTGCTGCCTTTGAGCGTTTGCTGCTTGCTTCCCACCAGCTCCTTAGGTGCAGGTTGTTAGATCTGTGTCTGCGTAGAAGTATATCAGGTTAATACCAGGTCCCTGGGAGTTTTGTATAGTTCAGCTTCTTTGCGTATTTTCACCAATGAAGACAATTAGGAGGACAAGAACTACCTTTACATTGTAATGTAAGTTGGTCTTCAAGACTCCTGGTGTAGTCAATAGAGACAGGGAGGAGTCTCCAGAGAAATTAATTTTGTTTTAAGGTGGTATCTGATTTATGTCATCCCCTGGGACCGTTTATTGGAAGGCGCTCATTTGCTATGTGCTCTGTCCAGTGTGGATGTGTGTTGTTTTATTTCTCTGAAGATACTTACTTTTAGAATATCCCCACTTCTTTAATATTGATGAAACATTTCTTAAATTGTAATGATTGCTTAAGGCTGGAACTTTGTTTGGCCTGCATGTAGTATTGAAAGGTTGTCATAGACTACTCCTTGCCCTGTGAGGAAAAAATTAATAGAAAAGTCTTCTGACTTACTAACATACTTTGATTTCCTAGTAACTCATAGATATGAGCAAATAAGAATAGGCACCAAATCAAATAACAAAATTTTGTAAAGGTCAAATTAATATTTTTTTACAACTATCTTTCACAGAGCGGATGAGGCATTAAAATTCTGATTATAAGTTCTCGTGAGAATGGATTGTAATGAGAACAGGAACCAGCACATTATGAATCTACTCTCCTGGTAGTAATTTTAACTAGAACAGTAACTGGTACAAATGTAATTCATTCTTATGACAATTTGAAGGCCACATGATAACAACCAGATTTCAGTCTTTTTGTGCCATATCTAGGACAGTAGTAAGAGTTGTGTATCTTAGTATTGAGGCTAAGATATGTTATGAAATGTATGGATGTAAGCTTCCTTAGTCTACCTTGTCACAATTGCTGCCTTCTATAAAGTTCTTTCAGTTAAGATTGAATTGAAAGAATGTTAAAAAGTAGTCCTGATTTGTGTTTATTTAGGACAGATGGCTAATTTAACTTGTCTGATCTCAGTTTCTTATTGGACTACATCCAGTCGTCCTTGGTAGTCTAATATCTGAATTCAACATTTCCTGAAGCCATCAGATGCGAAGAGCAAAAGTAATTAAAAGACTGCTTCAAACTGTAAATATCCATTAAGAAGTGTGAAATTTTTGCTAATAACATTTGTGCAGCTTTCGTTATTTCGGGGAGTTTTAGCTACACTGACAGTAAAGACTGACACCGAATATGGCAAGTGGTTTTATTTGTTTTATCCCCCACTCTGCTGCTTTCAAGTATCTTAAAAAAGATGCTGTAACATGCCTGATGGTCACAAAACTTCTTGCCCTTGTTTTAGCAGGGGAAGAAAGGGAGGGATGATAGGATTTTAGGAGTCAGAGTTGTCCAGGACTTAACATCAGACGCCAAGAGTGTCAGTCCTATCCTCTGGAGTTCCCATAGCTGTCTTTAGGCAGAGGTCTGAGTGTTTCTTATGCTCCGGCTGTCCTTTTGGGAGTCGCTGATGGATATGGCCTGTGTGACTGTCACAGAAGACTTTCCTGTGACAAAATTACTGTAACCTGTCAATTTAAGGCAGCTGGTTTTACTATAGGAGTTCTCAGGTTACTCAAGAATTATATGCTATCTTTGTCAAAAAAGATTATAGCCTGTTCTTAATAAATATTTGTGACTGGGGAAAACCTTAGAACAATTAATCTATTTTAGTCCACAGTGCTTATACATCATGAATAAAGCCTTGGCTCCGCTGAAGTCAGCAACAGAACTCCTTATTGATTGTGACTGGATCATTAGAAAACATGAAATTATAAAATCCATGTTACTTGATCTTTTTTGTTCAAAACGCTCAGCAAATTTGCTTAGCCCAGAGCATATACTCCATATGGAGTTCTTCCCATTCTGCTTGTCTGCATCAGGTAAATTGCCTCTGGTGTATCAGATAATAATTTACTGTAACTGGCTTTTCTGGCATTTACCCCATGGGATGAGCATCTTTATTAAGATGTCCAGATGAACTCCAATCTGAAGAACTGCAGCAAGAGTTTCCTTTTACACCTAGCTTACACATACCAAAAATCAGTGCTTCCAGTATCTGCATTAATATTATCAATATTTAGAGACATTAATGATGATCTTTATAGTAATCATAGGCTTAATAGAAGATTGTTCTGATAGGAGGGAAGACCTATATACACACTGATAGGGTGCTTTTACAAGGATTGCTTTAGAAATCCGTTTATTGGAAAGTAATAGCTGTATCTGAAGTTATTAAACTGTAGACACTAATAGATCTATCTTGTAAATAATGCTTTCATGAAAAGTCTTCATTATGGTTTTGGAAACATAACATTCTTCACGCTGTCTGGCCATATATTTTGGTGTTAGTCTTATCAGTGAAAATCTATTTAGACCACAGAAGTTCACAAGTTTTATATCCAAACTCTGTCCCTCTCGCTCTGACAGAAAACCTGCAATCTAATGTTGAGACTATTCTGAAGATTATTTCTTTAGTACCAGACTGCTGTGTTGTTGCAGAAAAATAAGTCTTGCAATAAGCAAAGCTGCAGTCATAACATGTCCTGAATGATGAAATTAAGATTCTAAGAGTATAAGCAATAAATTATTTTTCATAAACCATAGATTAATTGAACAGTAACAGTAAAATATTCCACAAAAAAGGTCACTGTTTTAATTAGGTGATACCTTGTGCAATGTCAAAATGCAGTACAGGATGGTTAAAATGAGGTGATAAATGTTGCTGCAGATTAATCATTGAAAAAAAAAATTTTATGTGGAGACCTGCCCCTGTGAGTAGTTTATCCCAGCAGCGTGTGCCGGTTGGTGCAGCACTGTGAGGTAACAGGGCTGAATTGTTGAGCAAGAAAAATGGAAGCAGCTGCTGTGTGATGTGCTTGGGTAGCACATCAATGTGCTGCAGCAGCCAGGTGCCACGCATGGTTCTGCACAGGTCCCAGGTTGGTATTTCAGGGAAGTGTGTAAAAATAAAAAGTTGATAGACCTGTATGAACATGACTAAAATTTCTACTCTAGGCTATTGAGGGAAATATGGTGTGAAACTATGATGCATAATACTGAAATATCCTTATTTATGCTACTGTAAAGTGGAGGGGAGGGAGTGTGCCTGTGGTACCAACTCCCTTTTGCATTTCAGTAGTTCAAGGTCTGAGGCTGGCACTCCTGCTGGCGGGCTCCAACTCTTCGTCTTCAGATGCGGTAGCTAACAACTTCAGCTGTCCTATTGCCCATGTCAGTCTGCAGTTGTCATGCAGGTCTTGGCTTAAAGAAGCAGCAGTAGCCCTTTAATCGAGCCTGATGAGCCAGTGCTGTCTGTGCAGCTTTCCTGCTGGAGTGAGATGTGGTTTGCTGTGGATTTGGCCTTTGCAGAGTACTGCCTGTCTATAAGACACTGGTATTTTTCATGTAGATCTTGCTGCACAGAACAATTTCCATTCCATGTGAGTCACCCCCAAAGGCAGATGTTGATGTTTCCTATTCAGTTCCCTTTCTACTGTTAATCAGCATAACATCGTCAATGTTCAGCTTTCCAACTGGAACAAGTGGGAAATGGCTTAGTATGGCTGATCTTGGCTTACGGAGGCTCTGGGAATCCCTTGGACCAAATTCTAGGAAGGTCACCAAGTTTTTGTGAACTGGCGGCTGTTCCAGCCAAAGAAGCTGCTGACAGCAGAGCAGAGGAGTGAGCCATCTAATAGGTCTCATTGTTTTCCGTTATTTTCATGGCTATCTGGACTTAACTGTGGACTATTTTTGGTGCCTCAGAAGAGTGATGCAAGGTTTATTTCTGTCAGATGCAGAAAAGAGATAGGGAAGTGCTCAAGTTCTCACTTAAAATTCAAAAGATCTCACAAGGCAGCAGAAATTTTTGCAATGGCAAATCTCCCATAGCTTTTAGCAGGATGCAAGAACAATTTGTATTTTAGTAAACATGATGACTGATACCCTTGTTGAGTGAAACTAATAAGGTAAAGCATGTTAACAAGTCATGGCTTTGTATTGTTCAGCCCAAGTATAACTTGAAAAGTCAGCAATACTGGACAGGTACGACTGCTGAAAATGTGAATATATTTACATGATTTGATATGCAATGTTGGAGTTACCATTAACAAATCAGTTTTATATACTGAATAAAAAATAAAAGGTCAAATGTAATGTAGAAATGCGCATTTTATTTTGACTTTCTGTTTTTAGGATTAAGCCACATTCACCATAATAAGGGAGCAATAACCTTCATTGATTTGATGATATATGGCACCTTTTATGTAAACCCATGAAAAGTGATTACTGGTATCATGAAGAAACAGCACCTTAGGGAGATTGCTATGCAAGGCAAACAGCTGGAACCTATAATCTCCTAAAAGTCTGATTGTCTGTGGATCACGATGTCTACCCTAGGGTGCTGTTAGAAATACTTTTTTTTAATTATGCAAAACCATAAATTCTTTGAAAATTTTGATTTCAAAATTGCTGGTAACCATGAAATTTAACCATGTGTAAAGCCAGATGTTCAGCAGAAATTCTTCTTAGTTTAGAACTTGACGGAGCTTGTCTTTTTGTGTAAATACGAGATTTACTTTTTTTAACACTTAATTGTTGCATCAGCTTAACTGAAGTTTAATTTAACTGTAGGAATACATATATGTAATCTGTTTGAAAGTAATTTTTTTTCCTGAGTTAATTTAAAAGAAATGTAGCCGCATCTTTAACAGAAGTAAGCCTGGTTTTGTGGGTATTTGCAATGATTTAATTAGACAAGCTTAGAAAAAAAGAAAGGCAACGTCAGTGAAGACGGAGTGACTATTTTTCTGTTTCAAAGCATAAACCTCTTGAGAAATGTTCCTGTCTGCCCGTCAGCCCTGCTGGCTGTGCCCTCCTCGTTACTGCTGTGCATTAGTGTTTCCAAGGCTGCGGTCCGTGCGGCTTTCCTACAGGGCTTACTCCATGCAAATACACTTAAATTATGAAGCACGACATGTACTTTAAAAAGTGAAGGTAGACCAGTTTTAAAATCTTCTCACAACCATCCTCCTCATATTTTACTTTCTTACTATTAAGGTGAAATATCCAGACCACTTCTAGCACATCCAGTGATCTGGAATACAGCTTCGGTACGCGCGTAGCGGAGCTGTGCAGAGGCCAGTGCCCCAGGCTGCATCCGCTGCCGTTCCCAGCTATGCAGTGCTGCATTGCGTGCGTCGGGGGAGCATTTCCCTTGGTGCTAATTGCAGAATATTGAGCTCCTAGTGTGGCGAGACAGTGCAATGAAACAAAAATTACTATTTTCAGTCAGGTGTCCTGCTCCCTGTTGACTTGAAAGCCCTAATGTCACATTGTATGCTGCTGACTCCACAAGTGTTTCAGAGAGGGATTGTCACGTATTCGGATACCTGCTAGAGATGTCTGTGTTGCGCGTTTCTGTCAGCTTTTTCAGTGTGTTAATTTTCCTGTACATTTGTATCACTTTCTCCCAGAATTCTAGTGCCACTTGCAATGCCAGCTCTGGTCTAGGTCTGAGGGGGAACTGTCCAAGAGGCAGCTGGGGGAAAAGGTGTTTGAGCTTTTAATTGTTAAAATCTTACTTTGAGAGTTGTCCAGGAGGATGTTCCATTATCTCTGCAGCTAGAGGTGCTACTGAAACTTTCAAAGCCAGCTGTTGGACTTAACAATGTAATTTACACCTGAAACTTTTTTTGTTCTAACAGGTGATAATGGTTAGGAGTTGGATATTAAAAATCTTTTTTTTTTCCCTCTCAATTTTTTCTTTTCCTACTCAGGATGAGGTTTTAGCCAGATATCAACACAGGCAGAATGACTATGTACCTAAATGCTTCTTTCTGTCATCTTAAATGTCCTGTTGCAAGCAGCTATATCATTCTTAAAATGTCATCATAAAGCTTGTCAAATAATTTCTGCCCCTCAAAGGAAGATTCTGGGTGACCCAAGTGTACAATTTGCATGGTAATTTAAATGTGTGAACTGTTTTGGGGTCAAACCCACTGTTTTGCTTAAATATTGTGAAAAGGTTATTAAACATTTGAGACTAGTGATTAACAGGGATTGTACAACATCTGTAATTTGTCACCTCTGGGAATTTGTTAGGGAGCATCAGTTCCAGCAGGATCATCCAGTCTTGGAGCATTTACATCATCTGCAGTGTCCCTGTCATGTCCTTAAAGATAGGTATGGGCCTAAGCACCTTCTTAAGGAATAGCTCTTAAAGCTATGTTGGAGGACAGGGATGACCAGCATTTTGAAGTAGCCATCATCTAAATTTACAGTTAGTGCTGTCTATAAGTTTACGATATTTCATGTGTAAAATTAATTGTTAAAAACACAGTTTTGCTATATACAAGCCAGCCAGAAAAAGCTTGACAGAATTATAGTTATTTTGGAAAACCTTGAGCTTTCTTTGTCTTTAAAGTTCCTCTGAATATGTATCCCTGAATAGAGACAATAGTTGAAATTCTTCATCACGTGTCTTTCTGTAAGTATTTCTTATGTAATATTAATTGCACCTTACAATACTGTGAAGTTAAATTTTCATGAAACTGTGCTTGCAGGTCAGGCTAGAGGGTATCGCCGTTGTGTGCTAAGGTGCTTTTTCTTAGACAATTTATATCTATCCTCTGCCGGCAAGGGGATGGATTATTTGGACTAATTGTTCTAACCTACCTCTAATTTCTCTAGTTTTATCATAACTAGGACATTAAAAATCATAATGGGCAGTAACTTTACATGCCAGCTGCTAGACTACTCATAAATTCTACTCTGGGACCAATACTCTTACTCATCTTACATTTTATTCCTGCATTTTTTTTTTTAATTCTTCATTATTCATGTTTATAAATGTTTCTCATTTCTACTTTTCCAAATTAACATGCTGTATGATTTTTTCCAGTCTGAGTCATTATGGAATATTAGAAGAATCCTAAGGTAGGGAAGGACAGACGTTTAACCTCAATGGGAGGGATGGATGATGCTTTAATAACAGCAATGCATGCAGAATTTTAATAAGTTTTCTCCAGGTTTGGTATGTTGATACTATCTTAAGTAACAAGAATTCAGGTAAGGTTGTGTTGAAATAGTGCCTTAGAGCCTCATTGTTGAGCACAGGAGCCAAAGCTGGAATAAATGATTTTGTGTTGTTAGGCGTTCATTTTCAAATGTTGCTGGATAATTGATAACGGTCATTTTTCAGGAGGATTTCGTGGTCATTCTTGTTATCTGAGGAGCTACAGATTCATCAAGTGTACTTTCTTTGAGCTTTTGATGCCTAGAGTTATAAAAGAACGCTTAAAGTAATAGAATTATTTTGAATTCCAGGCTTTTTGATGTGGTAGTTTCTTCTATGGCGTGTCTTGCCTGGAAGGCCTGGGAAAAAAAAGTAGAGGTGGGGAAAAAATATCCCAGAGGTGCCCTGAGCAGCTGCACTCCATTTACAAGGATCACAGTCCTACTGAGCTCGGGATCGTAGGGTAAAGTTGGATGGGACCTCGGGAGGTCATCTGGTAGCAGCCTTGCTCAATAGTACAAACGGCAGCTAAATGAAAACTGTTTCACGAGTTTGGCACGGTTGCACTGTAGAGCTTCCTCATCAGATAAAATGAGCAGCTTCTGCTCTCCCACTCTTTCTTGCCTACCATTCCTGCATCGCTTCTAGGTCGTCTCTAAGGTTCAGGTCCGTTGTTAATGCACACAATAAGAACATGGATTGCAGATACAGATTGTATGCATGCTTTGTGCGCCGTTCCCTAAAATGAATAGGGTAATGATGATGAACATCTGTGTGATTCTGAAAAGCTCCTGAAATTCTGCATTAGTGCAGAAAGCAGGACATCTGCCTCGTTTGAAAGAATAAAACCTGGATGAGAGAAGGCATGTCAGATGACACCTTGTCTGGTGTAAAATTAGGGCTTGCTGGTGGCTGAGCTGCAATGGGACACCAGTCTGTGGGTGGTGGTCTGGTGCAGCCAAGGTGAGGTGGCTCATGCTTAATCCAGTTGTGTGATACAAGCTGTGACATTGCTTGCTCTTTGGCAGAGATGTTTGGGGTGACTTTAGGAGAAGCACCAATCTAATTAGGTCTTGCTTATTTTGTGTGATGGCGATTTTTTTTTTTTAATCTGTGTTTTTGCTGTTTGTTTGCTTAAATATTTAAGGTTACAAAGCTGGAAAAAACATGTAAGATAGCAGTGTACCACTCTGAAATTTTTCCATTTGGGAGAATACTTAATATAGCGCAACTGTCTTTTTTTTTTAAATCCATAACCTCATTTAAGAAAAAGTATCTATAGAATTTACCTGGAGAAATCCTTCCAGAACACAGTTCCTTGTGAAATGTTAATGAAATTCCGGCTGTGACCAGCTCTGTGTTTCTCCATTCAGGATCACAGCAGTAACTCTCCTTAAAAACTAATGTTTGATTTTTATGACAACGTTTGGGGAGGATGAATTCTGATTAGGCTGCTCTAGGCTTGCCCTTTTGCTTTCCTCTTTGCTTTACTGAGTGAAAGGCAGCAGGGATGATAGCTGTGCAGAAGCAGCTCTGTGCCTCCATATTCTTTGGAAATAAACAAAATATCCTGCCCTTGCAATAAATGGAACTGCATTGGCAGCTTTCTTAGTTAAATAACCAATGGGCTGTTTTATGGTGTGTGGGGGTTGTTTTTTTTTTTTTTTTTTAGAGCAGGGGAAGAATTCTGGAATTGGGTTAGTAAACACTGCAGTCTAGCAATTAGGGAATTGATTGGGGACCTAGTTCACTATAGCACAGTCTACCTTTTGTCGTGACTGTAAATATCTCCTTAATGCTCAGTTCTACAACAGCATTAATAGGAAACCTGGACACTTGTAAGAAATCAGCAGTACATGTGGTAGGCTCATCTGTTTTTCTTGCTATTTTGTTTAAATGTTCACCTGCAACAAAAACAACTTGGTGACAGATTAAAAAGAGCAAATGGTATGGTAATGGATTTGAAGCTGAGAGCTCTTAGCTTTTAATGCTGGAGCCCTTTGGGTGGAGGATTTGGGGATAATGAAACTTTACTTATAGTTTAGAGATTTTGTTCTGTGCTTGGCTGTTTTTTTTTTTGTTGTTGTTTGTTTTTTTTGGCTTGGTTTTCCTATAGCATTAGTGGATGGCAGGCTGCTTGCAAAGTAAAGATACTTAATTCTAGGGTCTTGAGCTCATAAAACACTTTTAAAAATGCAAAGGCAGCACTCACTTGGAGGCCCTTTGGCACCCACGACACTGTGTCAGGATTATGGATTATTGCCAGTCGTGCATCTCGGTCTGAAAAATTGCAAGTTTTAGCTTTCTGAGAATACATTGATTGTAAGAGCAGTCCATGCCACTTAAACTGCTTAAACTAGGCACCCTGGGCCTCCTGAATTCACAGTAGCTATATGCTTCACTTGAGGTTTGCAGCATAACTTTCAAGTGATTTCATAAGAAAAGGAATAAAAGTGAAGCTGTAACACTTGAAAAATACATATCGAAAAAGACCATATGTTGCTCATGTACCATGGATTTCCTGTTTGTTGTTCTCTCAGACCTGAAACTGGGCAATTGCAAGGCCAAGCAAAGCATATTACTAGAGCCAAACAGAATCTTAATCAACTCTAAAGTGAACTTTCAAAAGTCAGGGGTTTAAAACCTATATTAAGCAACTAGGAAAAAGTCTTAATTGTTATGAAAACACAGGCATGGCCTGTACTGTTTAGGGGCAGGATTGCCACTTGCAGCATCTTCTTAGCCCTTTAGGAGGATCAGCAGTGCCAGGGAGGAACGGCCGCATTGAGCTCCCCGGGAAGTCAGCCCTGCTGGAGCTGGGGAAAGGCTGCCTCCTGGCCAAGGGCAGTGGTGGAGTGGGGCCTCTGGGTGGGTTCCCATGTTGCTGCTCCACTTCTCCAAATACCCTCACTGACAGCAAAAATTAAAATAAATGCTACAACGTTAAAGGTTGGCACCAGTGTACTTTGTGTGCAGAAGGCACACCCCCGTTACTCACTGCAAATACACTTACCTGTACTCAGAGATGGGTTAAGAGCATAAAGCGTTTTTATAACGTATTTGATGCTTCTTCCACTCACATTAACAGAGGAAGAACAACACAGGGTGTGGACTCCTACAATCAGTCTCTGTGCTGACTAAATAAAAGTATCTGTGACAAATCACACAAAGATGCTTTAATGGCCGTTGTCAGAGACATTTGAAAGGGATTAGATGTTTTCAATTTTTTCTCTAATAATGAATATTTAGTGACACTTTTAAAGCTGTTAGCTATTAATTATAGTACCAAAAAATATGATCATGTTCAGTCAAGTAGGAATTGGCACATGACTGTATAAAAAGGTCTATCTAGCTTTTGTGACATAGCTTACTACTTTATACTTTCTTTATAAATAGAAGAAATAATTTAAGTGATGACAGCTGGTGGTGAAGCAGTCTGCCCTTGAAAGTTTTAAGCAGGCTGAGAATATTAACACTAAGGAGGTAAAGGGATGGATTAATAGTTAAATGTCCTGATACTTAATATGTGATAAAATTAGATTACTAGAAACTTAGTTTCATTGTAGACATTAATACTGTTCTGAGGCTATAAATTCAAATGTGGAAATGGAAAGCTAGTGTTTGCATTACTAAAAATGCAGACCATTGTCCTTTGCTAGTGTTGTCACTGCTTTCTGCAGATAAGAAATTGCCTTTCTCTTTAAATTCGTTTATACTACCAGGGGTTACTCTTGCAGATTGGAAATAAATAGGGTTATATTTCTACAGCTAAAATAAATGTTTCTACTGTTGAAATAAATGACTCATTCCAACAATAGAAAGCTGATTATACTATTGATAAAGAGGCTGTCAGTCAAATAATTCTCATTTATGTATTCAAAAATCTTAACTAATAGTGCAATGAAAAAAGCTCTAGTGGCTTTATTAAATTCTTGCTTTTCAGGGTAAATTCTTTTTTCTTTGTAGCTGGAAATCATCTTCTGTTTGCAGCTTGCAGTTATTTCCCTGAGTAAAGTGTTGGTGAGGAAGCTTGGGGTCTTTGTTCTGGTTTGGTTTCTTTGTTTTGTTTATGGTGGTTTTTTTCCTCCCATACTTGACTAACATGGGTGTACCTGACCTGTGGGATCTTTGATTCCTCTCAATCTTTGCTGATCTATTTCCTTTGGAAGAAATCGGTTCTTTAGAAGACGGCTTGGTGATACCTTTGTGCTGCATGGAGACCTGCCCCACTAACCCCTCTCAGTAATCTGTTTGCGGGCTCTGCAGACCATCTCACTTGGGTCACTGGCCCGCCCTGCGCTGTCGGCAGCGTGTGCTGCTCTTGCCCCTGTTTTCCTGGCTAAGGGATTTATCTCCTCTGGTGTCAGGCATGTAGGCAGTGCTAGTTTTGTGTGTTGTCCTGAATGTTGTTTGTCCTCTCCCCATGGGCAGGCCTAAATGCTTTTTTGAATGTGTCTTTCTCTGGTAATTGAGACTGATTGAGACTAAGCTAAGGGTAGGTGAGATGGGTCTCACTAAAGACTTGCACAAAGTCACATAGCAGACATCTGGTAGATCTGGGTCCATTGCTCTGTGTTTTGTATATCATGGTCTGATGTCCTAACCAAGAGATCTTCATTTTGCTATTTGACTAAGCCAGAGATACGGCAGCTGGGCAGCCCTGACACTAAATCTTCCTTTAGGGGTAGCATCAAAAAAGTTCAACTTGTTCCTTCTCTTTCCTGGAAACTTCTTTGTGCTCCAGGTTTCTCAGGAAGACCCTCCCCAGCCTTTTCACCCAGCAGCCTTGCAAGACGTGTGCAATG
This sequence comes from Chauna torquata, assembly GCA_013399475.1. Classification (NCBI taxonomy): domain Eukaryota; kingdom Metazoa; phylum Chordata; class Aves; order Anseriformes; family Anhimidae; genus Chauna; species Chauna torquata. The sequence continues at coordinate 3,676 of VXAL01003211.1, read as the reverse complement.
TAGTTATGGCATTGGAAAGCTGGTGGGGCTGAGGAGGGGAGGTGAATGAGACCGAGTTCCGTTCTAGGGATAAAGCCTGGATTTTTAGCTGTTGATGGGAATGGGACTGGAGCCTTTCCTGACACGTCAGAGTGTGCTGCTCACCTCATGAGAGCTATCACAGCTCCAGAGAGGGCAGTGGGTGAAACTTCAAGCTTGTCTTCTGTAGATTTGAATATTTTTCCCAGCTAGTTTTTTGCTGTAAGAAGTGTGAGAGAATGAGCCAAGATGCGTGTAGGGGAAACTTGATGGGGAAGAGGGGAAAAAGAGCCCAAGAACTTATTCAGAGTCCATCCGTGTGCGTGTGCATTTATTTCTATTTAAGAGCTGACATTCCTCAAAGTACTCATTTGATAGCTCTGAGTGCCCTAATGATAACTACATTTACACTAAATGTGGAGCAGTGTCCATACTGATATACAAATAATTTAAATCTGCCAGCCAGCAATCTTAACTAATAAATGGAGATTGCCCTCTATCTCAGTCAGTAAAGGCAGAAGAACTCATCTTCTTTAAGAGCAACAAGCAGTGTGAGTGCGATAGCCCTTGAAGCCAGTGACAGCAATGTGACAATGAAATTGGCTGGCTAGATGGCTACCTCAGCCTCATGTGGGCTTGTGTTTGTCAAAGGGCTATTTTGGGCATCAGAGAGCTAATTTTTTTTTTCTTCCTTGTACACAGTCTTGCTCAAGGCACTATGTTTTCCTACTCCCCTGGCAGAGTAAGCTGTTGTTACTCAGGGAAATGTACGGTTAAGTTTAATTTTTGAAACATCCTGTACAAAGAATAGTAAGTCACAATGTTTTATGTATAAACCAAATGTGCCTGATGAAGACCAAACTTGGAATCCCCCCCCTCCAAAAAAAAGCTTGTTAAGGGTGTCCTTGTAGGGAAAAAGGACATGAAGAGAAAGGAGCAGGCTTTGTCTGCAGCCTGAAGAAAGCTGTGCTGACCTGCGCCAGCCGTGGTGTCTGCTGTGTAACTTAGAGCAAATTGTTAGTTTTTTAAAAATGTAGGAGTTTAGTAGCAGTGATTTGAATGTTATAATTCTCAAACAGAAACATCTCCAATTCCATCTCTTGGTGCAGTTGTATTCAACAAGCAAAGTTTACTCTGCTTTTTGGAAGGAAAATAGGCTGTAACCTTGAGGCGCTGCAACGGCAAATAAGATACAGTGTTGAGGTAAGGGTCTGTGACCTGTAACAGGTGTGAGGGGCTGCAGAAGCGACCTGCTTTTACTTCACAGCATAAAGTAGAGGGAACCTTGCTGAGTGCTAATTAATTGTTGCTTTCATGCAAAATAATTCTTACCTTCAAATAGCCTTGAAAAGAGTTCGCCCAGTCTTTTCATCTATGAAAAGTTGTTATTCAATTACAGCTCCATAAAATGGGATCTAACTCCAAGGTCTGAGCTCATTAAAATTCTGGATTTTGAATGTAAATGGTTTTTCTACTATTCAAATAAGCCTTATTTAATTTAGAAATAATCCTGTCTGTTTCAGAGCATTATAGTGGAAGTTGTGGTCTTCTGTTTTTTTTTTTTTTTTTTTACTATGGAATACTTTTATTTTTTTGATATCATCTCTGGTCTGTTGGGGGCTCTGCCTGGAAGACTTGTACTGAGCTAGTAATATCATCTGGCTCTGTGTCATCAACTTGCATGGACTTGCTCCTCACTTACATGCTCACAGTGGGCTGGGGACAGCGTTTAAGCATGATCAGGCAGGAGAAGAAGAGGAACCACCAGCTAAGGTGGATATGCATAGCTGGAAGAGACCGGGCTTGCTCCAGACAGCCTGCATGCAGGGTGTATTTGAGCAAGCTCATCAGCAGTTGTGAAGGTGCAAAAGCCTGTACTAGAGCAGAGGTAATATAGGTCAGCTGGCGCTCCGAGTTATGGGATGGCCAGCTTGCCTTGAAGTGTGCACTGTAAGTAGCTGTGTGGGAACACATACGCTTGCATGTGTTCGTCCTACTGCACAGTGGATGTTGTCCTGAGAAATGGACGCAGTTTTGTACAAAAACAACTACCCACTCAAAATACATAAATAAGACTCTTTGACTTGTAATACTTCAAAACACAGCAGAGCACATGGGGAAACTTGCAAGGAGTCCTAGTGGTTTCAGTGTTTATTATGGTGACAGGTAGAACCAAATGAGTTAAAGCCTCAGTTGGCTCTCAGTTTTTGGAAGGTCCTCACTTGTGATTATAGTCATGATGATAAAGCATTAAATGCCAGTGCACATATATTTCCATGTCTGTGAGGCTTCTTGCATAATTATATAATCAAAAATGCCATTAAAGAGCAATAATATTATTAGCGCATCACTTGGAAAGGCACAGCTTGGATGCCAAGTGTACAAAACAACAAAAGTCCAAAACATGCTGCAGTGTTTAGTGTAGGACATGCACAATCGCCTGGTGCAATTGAGCTCTCTGCTGATCCCTAATGAATAGCTATTACCTAATCTTGTATGGCACCTTGATATTTAAATGTTGCAAAAATTAGAGTAGGAAAGAACGTAAGTATGGATTTTGCGCTTTATTTCCAAGCTCATTAATTTTAGGACTGTCTTTTAAAACATTTGTGGTTTCATTAGGGTGTAAGCCCTACTCAGCACTGATGTGTTCCAGTCTCTTCATGAAATGTGTTCTGAATCCTGTGACCAAAAATGTGAAATAAAGTTGATGGAGTCATAGATACTAGGGTCAAAAGGGCCTACTGGATTTTATTTTTATTTCCTAACTTCCTTTGTAGCACATCAAGGAATGTCATTCCCATTCATTCCTGTATAAGGTTTAATAACTGCATTTAATGCATAAATGCATTAAAATAATGCCTGTGTCTATCACTGATTGAAATATTCAGTTTTATTCCCATGAGTTTTTGAGTGGAACAACTTTTTCTTTTTTCTTAACCTTGTCCTCCCTATGCAGAAAAGAAAATTGACAGAAAATAAATGTTCAAATCAAAATGAAGTTATTACTAAAATTAAAGGCAAATAGACAAATGTTTTTCCACGTTTATTATTAAAGTGCTAGCTGAAATATACTCTTGTAAAATATTTTGATTTGTGGAAGCTGTACTTTGGAGGAGATTAAAAAATCCAGCCATATTGAGCTTCATGGTATCAATTCCAAAAATTTGGGGAGAAAAACATTTTGATCAGACTTCCATGATTTTGGGGAGTACCTATCAACTTATTCTCCATAGCAGATCTCTCTTTCTGTTCTCGGCTGCATTTGGATCAGTTGCTTTTCTTTCACATTGATTTCTTTGTGTCTTCGGTAGGTACACACAATGTCAGCTCCTTCAAAAAGCATTTTATCTTTTAAGTATTTGTAACCTGTCTGAGAAGAGATGGCAAACAGAAATGTGCTACAACTTTACATTTAAATGAATTGGTATTGATTGTAAATAATGTAAAATACAGTTGTAAACAAACACTGATACCTCCCAGGTATGTAACTCAAACTAGGAACAGAAATGTTCTGTGCCTGTTAATTTATTGTAAGATGTTCTGAGGCAACAAAGATATTTACATCTCCAACTAGCAAAATCCTTTTAGCTGTGAATTCTTGTAGCTTAGAAAATCTAAAACCCAAGTTTGACATAGTCCATTTAAAAAAAAAAAA
>VXAL01003210.1:40047-51624 GCA_013399475.1 Chauna torquata | reverse complement strand
AAAAGAAGAAAGAAAGGCTATACTCTGGATTAGGATTTGAAAATTAATGGGAAAAAAAAAAACCCTCAGACCTTCTGAGTCTCTCACTGGCCAAATGTTTTTTTTTTTTCCTATTTTTATTTTAGTACATTGGGCATGCGAGTGGTGGAAATATCCTGCAGTCAGGACAGTGCCGTACATGAAATAGATCACACTTGAAGTTAAATGTCCTTCATGCACTATTTAAATCAACTAGGTTTCAAGCTAAGTTTCAAGACATACACTAAACTGCACAAAAAACTTATTCTGTAAGGCTCACTGCACTAACACATACTTCTATCAGCATTCCTCACAGCTTTTTGCCTTAGATACATTCTGAATGGTCTCCTTGTCTTGTTTCTGACAGTAGAAACATCCTGTCTTTACCAAGGAGAAGCTTTTATTGGCCTTTTTACTGACTGTAACTGTTTCTACCTCACAGAAAACTTAATAAGCAGTAGCACAGCTTCTTCTTCAGCATATTAAGTCAATAGTGCAATACGGGCCACATAAAATGTAAAAAGTCATTGAAAATTTTATTCCTCTTGACTTACACCCATCCCATTTCAGATATTTGGTACTTTGACATATGTAAGACATTCATTTTTACCTCTTTATTTTGTGCTTCCCCTACAGATACAATGAAAATACCACTTCATTTAGCACCACTCTTTTGCATTGACTGCAGATACCAGTTAAAGAAAACAAACAAACAAAAGCTACAAATACCTTGTTTCTGGAAGTTATTATTTGCTTAATAACTATTCTGTCTGCTAACACCAGCACCTTTGTGACCGAAGAAAGCAACAACCTTGCAGCTTTTACCACGCCTGTTTTATCCGTAAAGATCGTTATGTGGCTATCAGATTCTGGATGATCCAAGCTTGCTACATCTGTAAGCTGAGCAATTGTTTCACCTATAAGGAAAAATATAAATAATTACCATTTCATACTAAGAAAAAAGACACTGTGCTATTCTTAACTTTTACTTTTGAGGTATTTCAGAGCAATCCACAACTCCTTTTTACTTCATTTCACTTCCTTTTGCTGACTGCTGATGGCACCCTCTCCAAATTTAAATTTGGATGATTCAGTACTGCCTCATACATCCATCTGTAAGTAACACTACTTTTCTTGCAGGATCCTACAGATATTTAGGTGGAAGGGGTAGAGTTAGGGAGTGTCAAGGGAGAAAACACTTGTGGGAGGTATTTCTCCAAGTCAAATCAACGTCAACACTTGCAGCACCATCGCACTGAAGGACTAGGATGCAGCAAGTAAAGAACTACAAATTCCCCTCCACTTTCCAAATTCCAGTTAGTATTCCCACAATTTATGGATTTCATATTCCTGTAGAAGTTTTCTGGCATGAAGTATAAAGAGATTCCAAAAAATAGCATTCTAATTTATAGGACTGAAGCATGACAATGAGGCTATTGCACTTTACACTTAAAGGACCACAAAACAGTACAGTCAGAGACAAAAGAGAAAAAAGACAATGAAGCACTGATTTTCAGGTCATGAGCATCTTTTAGTCAATTAGCATTTAACATAATAACAGTTAAATAGGGCTATTTGATAACTTTTATTTTTAATGTGGTTAAAAAGTTCACAGGCCAATGCAATCAATGAATCTCCTTGTCTGAGAAAATCACAGGACCCTGTCCTGTTAAATCTTCTGGAGTGTCCTAGATAATACTGCAACAGATGAAAGGCACAGAGCAGTTTCCTTACTCCACAACTGCAGGACTGCTGAGAGACTGAACTCAAGCAAGCTCTTAAATAAGACATACTTTTTATTAGTATCCAAGACAAGATGATCAAACCACAGCTAACCTGCAGATCATCCTTCCAGATAGTATCTAGGACATTTGATTGAGTCCCCTAGGATTCATCTCCAAAACCACAACTAAGATAATTCACCTAAGCATACAAGATAATCACTTTAAAAATCTGATAAAGACAGGGATATCATATGAAGAACCTGACAGTACGTTATTAATGTGGAAATGACACATACAAACTCCATGGAACAAGGAAGGCCTGACAGTCGTTCAAAACACAGCTCCACACTTCATACTATTTATGGATAAATTTTTCTCCTCTAGTAATTACAATCCTTTGATCTCTCAAGTTGCCCGAATATGTATTGTATTATGGCAAGAAACTTGCCGTACTTTGATAGGACCAGGTCAGGTCACAAAAGCAATACTAAAAATAATCAGAAGGTCTGTCTATCAGAAGTATGCAAACATGATAAACAGAGTACACTCCGAGATGCTTGACAAAATGAGCTCCATAGCTGAAAGGCCTGAAAATGAATAGAAGCAGGAAGAATTCTAAAAGTATGGCTATTATCCACATGTGTAGGCAGCCAGATATGCTAACAGTGAAGTTGTAGGACAAGTCTCCAGTCAGGCAATGAGATTACGTAACAGCAAAACAGATTGGCCATTGCCTTCTCCACAATCAAATTCATTTCAGTTCATTCCAGGCTCTAGTTGGAACTGTTTAACTTTCTCAGCAGATTAACCCCTATCTCTTCCTCTGACCTCAAAATATATGTGACAACAAAAAAGGCTGCAGAAACTTAAAGAGAACAACTAAAATAAATGTAAAGTGCTTTTTGTAACTGAGAAAGGCTGCACAACATCATTATCCCATTTCTTATGCTACATGATTCACCTTCTTGAAGATAAAATATCAAGTCATAGGTGAAGCATCCAGTCATACAAAGAGTAATCGGAGAATGTAGAAAGAGTTGCAACATCCAAAAAGCTCTGTCAAAAGCTCTAGGCAGCACTAGAAACTTGTGACTTCTGACAATAGAACAAAGGCTTTCTTCTCCCTCTGCAAATCTGCAGCTATGGGAACAGGAACAGTGACCTGGGAGTAAGCTATGAGGAAAAAGACCTGTTAGGGTAACAAACTAGGGAACATATAAGCCAGCTGGGCATACACAATTCCATGAGAGGTCTTCAAGGGAGCAGCTCAGTGCCACTAATTCTTCTATCATGTCTGAAAGACTGTGGTAAATCAGGGCAAATTTCTAGTGGCAGAAAAACGCAGTTGTCACACCCATCTTCATAAAGGGTAACAAGAAAAATTCAGGTAACCAGGGGCCAGTTGGCCTCACTTCAGTCTCCAGGAATATTCTTTAAAATCATCCTAGAAGGCCTTACCACATGAAGCATGAGACAGCAGTTGGGAAGAGCCAGCACAGATTGCAAGGGCAAAATCTCTTATCAACTCGAACACTATGATGAGGTGACACCCTCTCTAGAAGAGAAAGCAATGGATGTTGTGTATCTTGACATTATCAAGGCCCCTGACATGACCTTCCATAGTGTTCTTATAGCTAAATCATGACAAATGGCTAAGTAAGTGAACAGTCAGGTGTGTAGAAAACAGACCTGACCATTAGGCCCAGGAGTGGTGATTAGTGGTACAAAGTCCAACTGGTGGTCCGTTACCAGTGGCATCCCTCAGGGACTGATACAAGACATTGAAATGGTTGCCTGGATGATGGGCCAGCATGTTCAGCAAGTGTGAGAACAATACCAAGTTGGGCGAGTGTCTGATACACTGGAGGACAGGGCTGCAACTGACAGAAGAACAGGCTGGAAAACGATCTGACAGGAAGTCTGTGAAGTTCTACAAAGGCAAGTATCAAATCCTGCATCTAGTCCAGGATAACATCATGCAACAGTACAGACTGGAGTCAGCTGCCTAGAACCTTTGCAGGGAAAGACATGGGGGTCTCGGTGGACAAAGAGTTGAACAGGAGTCAGCAAAGAAGGCCAACTGCATCCCAGATTGTCAATGCCAGGTTGTCAGCAAGAGTGTAACCCGCAGGCTGCGGAAATGACTTATCCCTTCTGTTCAGCACTTGTGACACAGCATCTGGGGTACTATGCCCTCTTTTGGCCTCCCAGTACAAGAAAAACTTTGACATAGTGGAGAATGTGACAGGAGACAATGAAGGAAGCAGGTTTGTTCTCCCTCAAGAAGAGAAGGCTAATGGCAGAGCTTACTGATGTCTACAACGATCTGATGGGCAGGTATAGAGAAGATAGGGACAGATTGCTCCCAGAGGTGCATGGTGATAGGACAAGAAACAATGGATGAGATATAAGAAAAGGCTTTTATGAATGTAAGTGTGGTCAAACACTGTAAGAGGTGTACAAGAGAAGCGGCAGTGTTTCCATTCTTGAAGATAAATGCCCTTTCCAACCTAAGTTATTTTGTGATTCTATGTATCCATTTTAAATTGTTGCTTTTTGGCCTTTTTAATTTATTCCTTCTCTATACTAAAAGACAAGACAAAAATATGAGAGAACTATCACTTCCATTTTATTCCATGTCTTCCTTTAGGGCTATTCTCTAACTGGCAGAGAATATTGAAAATGTTATGACACTAACTCATTCTCGACATGTGTTTTTTCTTTTAAATTAATCAGTCTTTCCTTACTTTTGGGGAAAAAAAATATCACAGATGGGCATCTAAAAATGTGATTTTTTGAGTTACATTCCACTACTATACTGTCACTGTAAACACTGACACAGTGCAAGAATAATGTCAGGCAAAATCTGCTACATGACCCTCTGCAGTGTTTTATGATTCTTTTTTGAGCCAATCAAATTACAAGGTTTATTACAAGGAAATAGCCATAACAAGTCTGAAACACTTCAGATCACTGATTATACCCTTCACAAGAGTCAGATACAACATCTGTCATCCTTCAAAGCCTCTGCAGGATATGCAATTGGTTTAAAGACTCCCTACTTTTCTTAGCAATTGAGACTCTTAATATTCTAAATCCTTCAGGGTTGAGATCTATCTTCTATGCCTAACAAAGCCTCCCTTTAATTTTTGAGGCATCATCTAATTTATTGGCTAAAAAGAAGTATAAACAGCTCCACAACATTCTGTCCTAAACAGCAAGGGCTTTCTGCTGCCCATGCTATCAGAACATGGGACTGCAACACTTCAAAATCAAATACACAGATGTGAGAAACGTGTGCTTTAGCTGCACACAAATCTGCATTACAGAAACTTTGTTTTCATTATAGTAAAAATGTTCAGAAGTGCAGAGTTAAGCTATTACATTACATGTGAAATCACATGCTTCACTTTATTGTTACTCCTTAACACTTCATTAATGTATATATAATTTTACAACATAGAATATTTTCTTTAGTGACAGAAAGCTCATTTCAGCAAATTTTTTGCTTCCTTAATATGCACGTACAAGTAGAAACAAAGGAAAACTTGGTGACCAGTACAATCTCAGTCAGTAAGAAGCAGTTATGACTTGTACCAATGATACCTTAAAGGCTTCTTCTCCCACTTTTCCCTTTATTTTACCCTTGCAGAGACAAAACATTGAGCTCTGAGGAGGGTGCGAACTTTTAACTGAGGGAAACCACAACTTCGCACAAATCATTTTTCTTCTCACGCGAAGAGTTGGTGCATGCAGCAGTAACCCATGGCTGGCTGAAGTTGTTGTGGGAACTCTATCCCACATAAAGCTTTATTCTTGCCACGGGTATTGTAATGTGTAAATCCAGTATTTAATGTTGACATTTCCAGTACTGAAGAGCGGTTGATACAAAAGCAGAACAACGAGCTGACAGTTTGGGCTTTTCAAATCAGTCATATTAGATGACATCTGCATCAGTGATGAACAGTGTTTCCATGCTGATTCTTTTATACAAGTCAATATTCTTGGGTATAATTGGCCAGGAGATTTTATTGGCTTGCTTGGGTACACCAAAGCTGTTCAAAATGGCACTTGGGCAACTGCGTTCTGAGACTGAATTCAGAGGACAACTATCCATAAAAACGTCTCTGCACAAAGGACTCTCTTGCCTTGTCCAACACTTAACAGTTCACAGAGTTAATACTAGCACAAAAACAAATAAACAAACAAAACCAAAAACAAACAAAAAAATGGCAACAAACGTATGATATACTGAATTTCCCATATAAGTATTAAGTTACATCTGAAATACACAGGTCTGAGAGAATAACTGACGTGTGCCAAGGTAAATTTGAGGCTCAACAGAAAAGTAAACAACCTATATCCTCACTCCTCTATATTGAGGAAATAAAACTTACAACATGGAGGAAGTATAACCATTTGGTGAGATAAAATAGGGCAGTCAGACTATTTTTAGATTCTGAGCTCCTCCTGGATACACTGATAGGGGTGAAAAAAAAACACTTGGCCACAAAATAACTGGCAAGTCAAGAAACAGAGATTTACACTGCACTGGTCTTTTAACAGCTGAGATTATCAATGGAAGCTTTTGGCTTGTCAGCATTTTACTTGGATCTCTGAAGAGAAAAGACATGCTTTACATAACAAATGGAATGTTTTCAAATCAGGACATTTCTGTTGGCAACCAAGTTTACTGGAGAGGCCATGAATCTTCTGTCTGAAATTTATCTAGAATAGTCTTTCAGGTAATGGTTTTAAACTGAAAGTGGGCAGGTTTAGATTAGATATACATAAGAAATTCTTTACTATGAGGGTGGTGAGGCACTGGAACAGGCTGCCCAGGGAAGCTGTGGATGTCCCATCCCTGGAGGTGTTCGAGGCCAGGTTGGATGGGGCTTTGAGCAACCTGGTCTAGTGGGAGGTGTCCCTGCCCATGGCAGGGGGGTTGGAACTGGATGGTCTTTAAGGATCCCTTCCAACCCAAAACTATTCTATGATTCAATGATTCTAAGAAATCACAAAAACAGTCCTTTATCACCAGTGTGTTTCTTCGCCACTCATTGCTGAGGAATTTTCAGAGGATTTCTTACATTACCATGCCCAATCTGTAAACTTTTTTTTTTTTTTTTTTTTTGCACAAAACCAGTATTACTGCACATGCCGAATATACTAAACATATGCATCCCCAAAGTCTGAGGACAGCACAGGGATTTAGCAAGAAATATACCAGCTAGGATATCAACAGGCAAGCTCCTCAAGCTTTTGAGGTTATTGAAAACATAACAAACAAATGAATAAATAAATAAAAATAAACCACACAAACATCCACAATTGATCTTAACGTATCAATTACAGTAATCCATGTCTTGGAGTGCAGTACGGCTCCTTCCTGTAGACAACACGTTAGCGTTGAAGGAAGGGTCATTTATTTGCCAGCACATCTGGAAACTCAAGACAGACTTAATGTTTCCTGTGGCTTCAGGGAGACAATCTGTCATGTTAGTAGGTACTTCTGCCTGCTTAAAAAGGAAGAACTTCAAGCAGAACTTCCCATTATCTGAAAGTATTTGAAAGAAAACAAACAAACAAAACCCTACACCTGACCACCACAAACAACAAAAGGAGCATTATTCTAGATCTGATCTTTTTGAAGGCTGCACTGCAGTTGTAAGAATATTCATTTATGAATAGTCACTAAAACATCATGCAAGAGACATGCAAGGGAATGTGGTTTCTAGCATGACACTGACATTTGCTTACAGTGTCAGAGAATGTAACCTACTCTTTGCCTAGAGAGGGCCTTTTTGGGGGGAGGAGGGTGACAATAGTCAACTCGATCAATTATTCATACTTCAAATTCTATCCATACACCCAGCAAGTTTGCAACAAAAATTGAATCCAGCAAAAAGACAAGTATGGTATGATTTTCATTTTACTGAGGGAAGTCATCAGATAACTGATGTGAGTCATCTTATTGAGTCCTGATGAAATATGGGTTGACACTGATCTTCATTCAGACATTCAGATTTAGAATACAGTGATCTTAAATTACTTTAAATACTCCACCGTTTTAGCTTGAGAGCAATAAACTCTAAACTTATTTTCTCAACATTCTGCTCTTTGTCTCTAGTAACATCATACAACGAACAGCAGTCAGGTAATTCCTTGTGGCAAAAGATAAAAGCCAACAAACAATTCCATCCCCTGCCCATAAAATGGCAGCAATTTAAGCATGTGACAAAATTAGGTAAGATCAGTCCTTGAATGAACCAGCAGAAGAGGGTTAAACAATTAAATAACACATTCAAGTTCTTACATTATTCCTGATACTAAAAATACTGTGCCAAAAATGGCACAACAGGTTACAAATTTCATGAGTAACTACGTACCTGCTCTCCTTGCCTCAATGCAAGCAACACTCATTTCTTCTTTCAATTCATGATTTTCATTGGCTATAGCTTCACCTACTGTAACAAATCTTCCAACCGCCAGGTTAACTGCTTGGCCCACTCGCTGAATTGCTTGCAGAGTCTTGTCTGAACGCTTTGGTTTATCCTTATGATTAATAAGAGTAGTTATCTGTGAACAAGTAAGAGTTAATTATCAGAACTGTATACAAAATGACTTTTTAATATTATAGGCAAGTTTTGAGCTGAAATCAGTAATAGATTTTTATTACACTAATAAAATAAGTGTAGAGTCATGAGGTATCATTTAACTTCTTAGAGAAGGAAAAAAAATTGAAGCATAATGAAGTTTGCTCATCTGCTGTGATCTCAGCTTATCTCTGATCTGAAATGAATTGAGGGATTTTTTTCCTCCTAGTCGCAATTAAAATAAAGTGCCCTAGGTCTCTCAACAGGCTTTCACATTACGGACAAAGTAAAAGTTGAGGAGTCCAGCTGTAGACATATCAACACCAATTGGGGTTTGCCAGTATTGGAAAGCCTATAAAGTTTTTGTGCTGCTAGGTATCTAAACACACTCATCAACTACAATTTGTGACCTTTGGCTCTTTTAACTGAAACAAGCCTTTCTAAAAGATGTTTTCTCCAATGGATTACGGCAGACTTTTAAGAAAGAACGAGCAGTAACACAGTCTTTACACAAAAAGAAGAACCATTTACCTTTTAGAAACCATCTGAAATATTCTATTCTGGCCCTTCCCCCATTAAAACATCCACTGTACTCGCATTTAAAACATCCTTAATTACATGTGTTTTCTAGAATTTAGAAAAGGTTGCCATTTTGATAAAAGTTACCAGTAGAACAATCTGTGAGGTCATTCTTACTCGTAACTCCACATCTGGTATTGACTTTTCTGCCCTGTACTACATTGTGCTATGTATTACTTCTTGGATCACATGGACCAGAGATAACCTTCTGGCTCATGCAGGCTGCAACAGACTGAAGATTTACCTAAAACAGCAAACATGAGGAAACAAACAAAGAGATCCCTCTTCCACTTAAGAGCAAGGCAGGTATGCAGATGTAGCTTCTCGACCAAGGCAAAAAATAAACAGGAGAGAAGTGTGCAATCCTGCCATTTAGAATTAACTAATTACAAACTGCATTACAAATAGAATAGGAACTTCACGTTTGGTATGACAACCATTTTCTAGTGAGATGCAGGATGGATGTCAAATTCTGTAGTGTCAAAATTCCTAAACCAGCATAAAAGCCATCACTGTTGCCAAAAAAAGATAGTCCTGCCTATCCTTTCCCCCCTCTCTCATTTTTGTAATGAATTTATCTGATGTGGGTTAGAATTGAGGTGTGGAGATGGTGAAGTTTATTAGTTTAGTTTTAGTCATAATCAGTTGCCCAGACCAGTTCACTGAACAGCTGTATGAATAATTTTGGTGGCAAAAGGGAAAAGGTACAGACTGGAAAGAGAAAAATGGGCAGAAGTGTGCGTTTCGGTAGCAGTGTGCTTTAAAATGCCCTGCAGTACTAGCCACATCCCTAGGGGCTCAAAGATCCCAGAATTACATGAATTAAAGTGTTTAAACACCTCAGCTGTATCAGCTTGACCACAGATGTCTTTGTTCCTCAAAAAAACAAATTACCATTCATTCATGCAGTCTCCTACCTATCTACTATGGTACAGCAAAAGTATAGATGCTGTATCTGTAACGTGCACATCACATCCAAGGAAAGAGCAGGAAGCAGTATAAGAACTGTTCTGCTTCATAATTTGATCAATGCCCAGGGCTTTCATCTAAGATAACACTGAGTTGTATTTCTGGAAAAAAGTTTCTGGTGTTTTTGAATACCTTAGTGGGGCTGACTTCTTATAGATGCTCTCCTTTCTCCATCTTGCACCCAAGCCACGAGCCCTGAAGGAATGCCACTTTCTACAGTTCATACAACAAATCTGTCCCTATAAGAGACTCTCAGTTCACCAACCTCCATGCCCAAAGCCTAAAAACCCTTGGTGCCTCTCTAGCAAAAAGAGCGGTTTAGGATGAAAACAGAGTCCTATTAAAGAGTAAACCAAGCATATAACTCAACACCTTCAGGTTCATTCTAGAGATAGAATAATATTCCCAAAATGGATTTAAAAAACCAAAAACAAACAAACAAAAAAAACCCACAAACAATTGCCATCACTTCAGTGGAAATTCAGACTAATGTCAAATGGATATTGAAAACATATGCAATATGTAGCTCTCCCAGTTCCTGCATTGTGGATGTTTTGAGTACACCAAACTATCAAATACCTGCAACTAATCTAACAGTCCCAGCTGGCTAACTCCTGACTAGCCATGGACAGTAAGCGTAGTAAGAGCGTTAGTCCAAATGCTGAAGAAAACCAATTTGACAGAGGGTCACAACTTTGTTTCCTCAACTGATATTTAAGCAAACAGCGACCCAATGCTATGCAAACAAAGGACTAATGAAACACTCGTTGAGTTACTGACTTTTCAAAAGTAAATAGAACAGCAAATAGAATACAAGTTGGATGCACATACTGGCTGCAAGTTTGCCTCCCACAGCATTTTATAGTAGTAGAAGTTTAAACATGTTCAGTGTAACCTGAAAAAATGCATACAAAACTAACCCTGCAGAATGAAAGGAATCCCATGGTCTGTTGCAAATCATCAAGGGCATTTTAATCCCATATGTTACTGTAGAGGTATGCAAATGACAAAAGTCACTAAGATGTCAGTTTAAGTTGCTTTAATAAAGCATTACAAAACATTTTTAGAAACACTTTCATTTAAGATACGGCTGAACTTTACAATTCTATCACTTCTTTAGCACTCTTTTCATAGGAGCTCATCAGATTAAATTCAGTTTGGACACCTATGGCTACACACAGCAGCTGATGCTTTGCAGATATTTCCTGGAATAATGAACTCCTACCTGGGTAATATAATTTCTTTGGGACTAGCTACATTAGGGTCACTAGAGTAACTATCCTAACATTAGAATGGTGGGAAGCTTGTTGACCAACAGAAGTTGGTCAAGAAGTTTAAAACATACCAAGACATAAACAGCTTCATACCGATTAGAGCGCAATCAACACTATAACATTAGATACGGCACATGCAGCCTGGGCTAATACACTAAATTTTGCATAGGATGTTTGTTATAACAACAACAACAAAAGTAGCAAATAGCCCTGAAATAGGAGTAGGTAATTCCTGATGAAAGAAAGAGGTAGAGAAATGTATGAAACACATATCAGCTAAAGGAAGAAAGTCTGTCTTTGGTTCTAGAAACATGAGTTAGACACATGCCAGTGTAAAATGCTTAATGATGTCAAAGGAATGAGAAAAGTTCTTCAGATATAGATGGGCTGCTCATAACCTGTCACCTGCAAAAAGCA
>VXAL01003210.1:25959-36053 GCA_013399475.1 Chauna torquata | reverse complement strand
AGGTTTTTTTTCCCCCCTTTTTTTTTTTTTTTTTTTGCAAGTTGCAGAACAGAACTCTGGAGAAAAAGAGAAAGAATGTGCACAGCTGACATTAGTTTTTGGAACCTATGAACTCTTAGACATTATGTGGCATTTATAAATACTTTAACAATGCCACTAAAATAATACTATTGTAAAGGACAAATACATTTGCTTTTTAATATTCACTTTTCAGAGACTCCTTAAAACCAGGGATCCCCAGTGAGCCACAGATACAAGGCAGAAAAGTACACAAAAACTGACGCGCACTCCTGCTGTCCTCCCTTTCCGCCACCGCCTCACAGAACAGAGGAGGAAAAGGATCCCTGAAGAATGTTCAATGATGCNCTGTTATTGTTACATGCCCTACAAGTCAGAGGACTGCCTTATCTCCCCCCAAACAAAAGGTGTCTTCAGAATTTCTATAGAAGTGAGTGACAATGGTGAAGGCCTTCATTTTCAAAGAATCCAAGTTCCAATATCCATTTCTTTTTGAAAAGATGTGTGGAAGTTTACAGGCTGAAATTTGCACTTTTGAGCAACTTGACACTTAAGTTGGCAAAAATCATTTTTAAAATTGAAAGTCCAATTTAACTTCTTTGATTATATATATATGCATCAAGTATACTGAACATCACAGAGTGAGTTTACTTATCCAAAAACATATCCAAAAATAAAATGGCCTTTAATGCCCTTTTCTTTGTGAACTGGCCTTCTGAGAACCACTGTCTTGCAGTTTTGCTGAAATGCATAACTGCCTCACTAGAAAAGTGAACTTGAGCTAACACACACAATAATTGGTCTTAGGGGTATACAAGCCAGCAAAAGTACATTTTCCTCCCCTCCTGTTGCTCTCCAGTCCAATGTCTTCCTACCCAAATGGGTAGGCTTCATAAACAAAGCTATACCTTTTCGTCCGGCACCTAGAAATCCTGGGCATGAGCAAGTCTAAGAAAACCAAACCAACTCAGATGGAAGCTCATTGTTTAAAGTGTACTTTCAGATGTGGTCAAAAGAGATGCAGACAGGTTTTCAGCACCAGAGAGATGCAAGTCTCAGAAATAACTCAGTTTACTAACATGATCAGATAAACCTAAAACCAGAGACTGAATATCAAATAATTATTTAATAATTGTGGCTTTCCTGTCTAACTTTAACTTGCCCTTGTTAACATACTTAAACCTCTATTGCTTGTGCAAACAATGCCTGAGACACCTCTGAACTTCTCATTCAGAAAAAGTCACTGTTGTGGAACTAAGAATTCAGACATTGTAATGTAGGATGCAACAGGAATAACAAACACGCTGATATTGCCTGCAGTTGAGAACTCTTTCATTTCAAGTTGGGACTGGCTCCTGAAGATGTGAAAAATGTTGCTTGTTAGCTCCATAGGAAGCTTCACTGGTATGAATACCAGCCATTCAACGTCTCCACTGCACGTTGCAGACAGGATGGTTCTTCAAGCCTTTTTTTTTTTTTTTTTTTTTAAAGGGGAAGTTTCCTTAGCAACTTTTGGCATACCACTTCAATTTAGAGCAACACCTGGCATTTCTTCTTGAAAAGCACATACTTGCCTGGGATTAACAGAGAAGTACAGTGTGCTCTGGAAAAGGCTTTGCATATACAACCATTATTCACCTAGAGGAGTGTAAAAAAATAACTAAATCAAGAAATACCAACAACAAAACAAAACCTGCAAATAATTCAGGAACCATTATAATGAAGGGCTCAAGGGCAACAAAAATTCGTTCAATTGTAAAATTTAAGAATATTTAAATGTAACACCCAAATACAATAACAAACTCTGATAATGAAAGGGAACATTCCATACACTGGTTTAACTCATATGTTTTAATTACTTGTAACTTTGTACAGTATTTCCTTTCCAAACAATTTTGACACCTGTGAATAAAAGAAAAACATTTACAACATTAAGTTACTAGAACTCATTTTAAACTTCATTCTTATTTGAAAATATATAATTTATGTGTGGTTATAAGTGGTTTCATTCTGCTTAATATAAAAAGTTAGTACAAAAGTGTTCCTCTAGGACAAAAGCAGCTGTGTAATATTTTACTTTTCCATATACCTCTGAAAAAAAGTGTTTGCTCATACATGATTTTTGTAACTTTTACTTAGGAGTTACCTTACCATTTAATTATTCATTTTATGAATAAAAACAAGAAATCATCCCATTCACTATTTAAAGTAAATTAACAGTTACAAGTTGTGACCAGATTCTATATTACTACTCAGTTACCCCACTAGCTTTAAACGAGGCTATTGATGGAATGCAGTACAACTCAATGAGTAGAAATGATCATTTAAGGCTATCTAGTAAGGGTTATGCTTTGCCAATGAATTCATAAATGGAAAATAATCCACGTTAAAAGCAATAGGCTCGTATTACCATACCGCAATTTTATTAAACTATGATCAGAATTGTTTGCAATCATTAATTCATAATTCATCCTCTGGGGATTTCCGCACCTCATCTGTCTAAAGCCATCTGTTAACAATGCTGAATGGCAAGAAAGCTGTTCTCATTCTTTTTGTACAGGACCATTGTGAGGCAGCTTTGATTTAAAACTCATTCTGCTGGAGAACTACAAAAAATTGTTTAATCTATAGGAAAGACATTAATCTGATCTTATAAGTGTAAGTGATAAGCTTCCATTGAAAAAGAGCAGTTGATTTTCAGCTATGTCAGTATGAAGCGTCTTACTTCAGCTGCTTGAAATATTACTCTAACTCATTTATCATATCAAAGCTTTAGGTACTGAACTTCATACCAGAGGTGCTAAGCTTAACTCAAAGCCAATTTTGACATTCAAGGGTTCACAGAAAAAACTAAAACAGCTTTTCCATGGCTGTGCTGTTGCAGTAAATGTTCAAACAATTTTTCTTGTAGAGTATCATTAATGATATTAATATCAATAATTAACAAAATATATTAAAATATTTTCATTTACCTATTCAGAATATTCTAAGGTATTCCTGTGCTCCCCAACACACCTTAAAAACCAAGCTGTAAATGACTAGCTATTTCCCTTTCAGCTTCCTAACAACCTAGCTTCAACGACTGAACAGCTGTCAATTAAAAACTAGCCTCAGTAAAGAGGAACCTGCAACGACATCAGCCCAGAGATGCAACTGAGGGTGTACTGTGACTGAAGGAATCACAGGATCTACAGTCAGATGACAAACTCATATGGTTAACTTTCCTGCATAAATCAAATAAAGAAGCAGGATCCTTAAGGAGCACAGAGTACCTACTATAGACTGAATAACAGCTGAACTGCTGCAAGCTTTATTTTCCAGAAAAAAAAAAAAAGTACGTTTGCATAGAGTAGAAGATTTGTAACACAAAACACAAGCTTACAACTTAGTCTACAATACCTATGGAACCAAAGGGAGGAGAAGAGTCAATGAGTTAGTCACTAATTGAAACTAGTCAGCACAGTTTCTGGCAGCACTAAACTCTTTTTAGAGTTTAGCAGGAGGTTTTCTTCACTCAGCACAAGTTACAATGCAAGCCTCTACACAGTGATTCATAATTTTATTACTTAACAGTAGTGCCAAGTCTAAAGTAACTACCAAATTAATTCATACAGAAGAAAATCCTGGAAAAAGGGAGAAGCAGCTGCTCAAAGCTTGTGAATTGGCAGGATTTTTAAAGTACTGAAGGAGAAAGACTACTACCCAAGAAGCATTTAGAAGGGGAGCACCCATTAGATTTTTTTTCCCCCTCCTCAGATGCACTCAAGACAGCAGAGTTTAAGACAAATACGGATTACCCTACTTTTTTCCAAAAAGGAAATTTCCCATCCTCCAAAAAGAACCATAAGAGACAAATCCCAAGCCTTGTCACCATATTGGAACAAGAACAGCCAGCAACATAAGAAACCTTTAGAACCTTGTGGGTGGAAAAGGAAAAGGCCTAGAGGTACCAAAAATGCCTAGTGAAACAAGACAGGCAAGGGACTTGCTGGAACAAAAATCTCTCAGTGCATCTGTTGCATGGGAAAGGCAAGTAAGTTGAAATGGGTAAGAGCTTGGACTGAATACTGAAGTTCAGAAAAGGAATAAGAGTACACGTATTCATTAATTTCAAGAGTGTTGTCCAGAGAATGTATGAGAGACGCTTCTGCTTAGTCTCTAAAGGAAGAAGAGAGAACATATTTGATTTGCAAAAAGCTCAAAAGTAGGTATGTAAATGAGCCTGTAGTCCAATACAATACTACAGCTACAGACATTCAAACATCAGGGTGTATACAAGACTAACGCATGATGCAGATGAAATCAGGAAAACTTTTTTCCAGTTTTTGCAGACTTCCAAGAATAAAAACCTAGTGCTAGCAAGTTAGAAGTCCGCATGCTCTTAAGATATGACTCTGTGTTTTAAAGTTGTTAGTAAAAGCCCGTTAAGACAAATCCATGACTGAACAATCTCCATGACTACTAGTTCTGCAGCTGTTAAATTTAGAAGAAATGAACACTTGTTAAAAGATATTATATGTGTCGCATCACATAAGTGATAATCTCTCACATAGGTTTTGGCCAGTGTTGGCACCATGCATGCATACATCCCCAGAAATAAGTCTCATGAAGCTCCTTAGCTAAATCCAGAAAAAATATCCTTCAGTAAGGACACATACTAAGGCCCATATCCACAAGTATGTTGCGGAACTGTGAACCACTGTTCTGAGTTTTGCTGCTACTGGGTAGGGTATAACGTGAGCAACCTAATAGTTTCCAGGCACCTGAGAACTTCTAAGCCAACAAGACCACAAAACAGCTCACCCAAAAACATTATTAGTCTACAGACAACATTCAAAGACCAATGTCATGGAAAGGCGGCATACTGGACTCAATGTCTACAGTTTTACATAGCTCTGTTAAAACCCTCTCTTAGATAGATGCTTGTTTAGTTCCACGCAGAATAACACCAGTTCCACTAAACAAAGAAACTCACCAGCTCTTATGGTGCATTTCTTCAGGAGCATAAGCCTGATATACACAGCTTAACACAGCTTTGCCCCATCCCTTTGACAGAAAATAAGAACAGAGCAGCTATTCATACTTGCACTCAGCTACGAAAGAAAGCGAAGAAATCCCTACACCAGATGTATCTTTGTGATATACTCAAACTGTGTAGAATCAAAGTGACAATAGAAGAGGCCATGAAAATATTAGATACAATGAGCTGGAACAACTTGCCAACGTTAGATGTGATTCACTAGTATTTCAAGGAACTCAAAGGTGCGACAGGTGATACCAACTTTCTTGTGCAACCTCCTCCTTGAAACTAGACTGACAGTTGAGGCATGGAGGTTGCCTGAGAGTTGTACATGGCACATCAATGCAAAAAATAAGAACAGAAGTGGATACTCAAATAAATATGATGTACTGGAAAAGACTCAACATGGTGTTTAAGGGAAATGCTGCCTCACAAAACAACCAGAGCTCTTTGTAGAGATCAGGGATTATATGGATAAGGATGGACTTTGATTCCTAGTTCTCTTTCAGTGAAGTCCATATCAAAGGTTTCAAAGAAAAACAAGCAAGTCTCTGAAAAAAACAAAGGTCTTCTGCATGAATATTTAACTAATTATGAGACAGAATGAGAAGGAAGATGGAGTAGGAAGGCAGAAAGTAAATGACTGCTTATTGTAACAGAGGGAGATGACCAGTGGAGTTTCACAGAAACCTATGCTGGGACATAGATTATTCTATGTAATCACAGGGAAGGGAGATAAGCTAGTAATAAAACAATTCCCAGTTCACACCCTTGCTGAACATGCTGGCCCATCATCCCAACTTTCGCATCATTAACAAAAATGTTAAAGCTTTAGAGCAAACAAAAATGTTAAATTGGGCCCTGTAATAGTCCCTGACAGACGCCAGTGGTAACAGACTGCCAGCTGGATTTTCTATCACTGGTCACCACCTTTTGAGTCTGACAGTACAACCAATTTTTGACTTACTCTGTCGTCCACTTTTTCAGTACATATTTCACCAAATTGGTGGCAAAGGCACTAGGATGATAAAAATACTACTAGTATCAGATCTACACTCTGCAGCTGCTCTTAGGAATTATTAGGAATGAAACACTATGCTTCAGTTTACAGACTTCATCCACATCTTAATTCCGTATGAGTTCTGGTTCCTGCTCTCCACCGTGACCCCAGAAAACAGAAGAAAAAAAAACAGATATAGTAGAAAGTTCAAAAAAAGGCCATAGAAGGATGATTCAGTATTAAACAAATGTAAGTAACAGTTCACATAAGGAGTATCTTCAAGTAACTTTGGCCTAGCCTTGAAAAACATGTGATTGAAAGTGGGATGACAGAAATCTATGAAAGCTTTATACCACTGAAGAAAATTGATAGAGATCAAGTGTGCAATGTCTCTTCCAACGAAGAACTGGAGAGCAAATATACGTGGTAGGAGCAAGATTCAAAAGCAGAAGAAAGTGGTTCTTCATACAATTGGTATTTGACAGCTCTAAATTCCTTTCCTCAGGTTGTTGTAAATGCTAGAAGTTCATGTGGGCCCAAGAAAAACCTAGGCAAGCCCACAAAAGAGAAATCTACTGATGATCCTTAAAGATGTAGGATGAGGTTATGTACAGTTCAAGAAGTCCTTACTAACTGGGAGAAAATCAGAAGAAATAATCACATTTGCTTGCCCTGTTCTCAAACTCTCCTGACAGAAACAACAAAACAGAGAAAAGATCACTGATTATACCTTGACCCGTAACTTGATCCACTGTGGTCATTCTCAAGTCATACCTTCAATCTGAAAACTACTTCAGTGAGCTTTTCACATACATGGAAAAACATCAGTTGTTGGTTCTTCTTTGGGCTCTAATGCATAACTCCAAATACTTCTGGAAAAACAGGATACTGGCAGAACATTATGTACATTATATAACTACATAATATTTACTGAAATGGGAATTATTTCAGCTTGCTTCAGAGAAACCAAGGAAATAATGCCATAGTAAAGAACAAGCTTGGTTTTTCTTTCTCACCACCGGTAATTTATTCAGAATCTAAGTCTGACAAGAACAAAATTCAGAAACATTGGTATCATGGATTTTTTTTTTTTTTAAAGTTATTTAGGCTTTGGCTGTATTGGCCATACAAATTCCAAAACCTCTGGTGGTATCTCCCATAACAAGGAAGTTGGCAAAACACGTTCAGTAACATGGGCACACAATCATTTTCCAAAGTGCCTATGACAAAATGGACTTTCTGAATATTGAGTAGCCAGCTGTGATCCCACAGGTCTATACACAGGCAGATAGGTTATCTTCAGCTATGAAAAGTGACTTCCTTCTTTCAGGAACACAGGCAGAGCTCAAAGTTCCATCTCTGGACTTTTTCAAGTGCCTTGATGTGAAGGTTTACAAAAAGCTATTCTGCTGTTTCTCAGAACGCTTCCCTGGAACAGATCCACCCAGATAGACTCCTCTACAGCTGTGAAGATACCCAATTACTGCTAGACTAGCAAACAGGTACATAATGGCAGCTGAGGAAGTCACTGGTGGAGCCACATCCTGGAAAGTGCTTTTTCCCCTTCATTGCTTTCCTCAGCTGTTTAAATGACTTGTTATTAAATGAGTCAGCACTGACCACTTTAAACACCCTTCCTGACTTGTGTTGCCAAAAACTTTCCACAAAAAAATAAAACCCAACATAATTAGACTGGAAATGGTAGCAGCAGTGAAGGAGATGTCTAGATTTTAGAAGAACACTGTACCATTTTCATGTGAAACAGAACTAAAGGCACCTATCCAGAAAAACAGAATTCTACTTGTTCAAAAAAAAAAGGGGGCTTTGACCCGTAAAGTTGTATTTTCTGAACTGCATGCCAAATAGTTTGCACAACACTGTGGAATAATTCTCTCCACAGCACAGATATGTGGATAGCTAAAAAGAAGTGTTAGCAAATATGCTTAATACTGTGGCTTAAATCTGCAGTCTTCTTTTGTCAGTTGTGGCACAATTAGAAAAGGGAAGCATGAGGCTATGAATAGATCTAGATAAAATGAAGACTAGTTCAACTCTGTAAATACTAAGCTTCAGGAAAAGTTTAGTGACAAACATATCCAGGAATGACTCTAAGGGTAGTCTCTCCTACCTGGAAAACAGGAATCTCGTACCACTGCTGGCAGTAAATATACTCTCATACTATACAGTCTATAAGAAAAGCAAGCTGAAAAGTGCAATTTAAAATAAAATAAAAAAATTTGCTGAGTAAGAACAAGTGGTAAAACATGTATTTGCAGTACTGCATGAATTAAAATAAGAATCAATGTAGCTTTTTTTTTTTTTTGCTTAAAAAAGAAAAGATTTAGCTAAACAAGGGAGGTTGAAAGTGAGTTTCTCAGGGCAGTCTGTGGTTTCCTCTTTGTTCAAAAGTAGCAGTGAAAAGCAGTAGCAACTTTCTGACTATTTTTTTTCAGTAGTATACAAGTATCACATAGCATTTCTTATTTTTTAACAAAATGGTCAACTATGAAGTTAACTTCACAGCAAGAACAAAAATTCCCTTTGCAACTGTGTTTCATACAAGCACAAAACCAAAGTCCTGCAGTTACCACAGATACACCGTGTATGTAGAATATAAGAAAAATTCTATCGAATCAAGTAACCTACAAACACCATTTCTGCATAAATAGTCAAAGAAAGCCAGTGAGATCTCTACTTAAAAATCTCCACGAAACAGTAAAGAAAGAGCTGATAAACCTGTACAGTCAGTAGGGCATTCTACCAGGCAAGTTTAGGGAACTACTGCCGATACCATCAGCAACTCCAGCCTGAATCTGAACGGAGCTCAGCACTCATGCTTCAAGGGAACGAGCTTGTCTGAAGTTTGGAGCACTTTACCAGGAAAACAGTAAGCTCTGAGTATTCAGAAATGCTCAGACACCTTATGCAGTGGAAGCGAAAGATGCTTTGCACTTCTGGAAGATGTAGTAATAGGTTTTGTGGTCACTAACAAAATCATATATGGCATATTACACATTCAGTCAATCCACAAAGGAGCAAGACAGCCTCTCTTAAGGAGTATTCCAGGAGAATGTGTACCTCATCACAGAAATCTGTTAATAGTAAGAATTTAACATAAGCAATTAAACCCACCCTTTGCAGTTGGAGAGGTTTTTGTTTGCTCTTAAGCTTCCTGAAAGGGGTCTCCATGTTTTACCTCTCTCCATTGTTTCAGGAGTAGAAAGTTCATTGACCTTTATCATTAATTTCACTTTGCCTTGGAACAAGTGATTGAGTCACTGAGATGGGTTCTTTGAACTGACTGGGATTTCTTCGGAGAAAGACAAATTACCATGGTAAATACAGAACCCCAATTACCAATCACAAACTTCTCCTGCAGCCTGGTTGTACGAATGCAAAACGAGGCTTACAACAGTTTGTTTCCAGATAGCTACCACAGTAAGAAGACAACTTTGCATCACCAGGATTAATGTTTTTTTGCATGTGTTACACACTGTTTAAAGGTTCCGTGCAGATGCGTAGATAGGTCTCGACTTTTATCATCGGCGTTCAAAGTACAAAAATGCTATAAAGCAAACATTGTATAGGTTATTTTCACTTATTGTTTTTCAAGCAGGAACAGTTTTATTGGGTATTTCAAACTCCAATTTTGTAACTAAAGACCAAAAACAACCAAAAAGAAAACAATAACAACAACAAAAAAAACCGAAGTGGTTGGTATATAACTACTTAGTAGACTTAAAAGCCTAATTTTTTTTTTTTTTTAAAGTCAGTCAGGACTGTGCGGGACACGTTAAGAGGTCACTACGGCGCCGTTTACGTATCACTTAACTTCTCAAAATCCAAGTACTACCCTCGGGTGCGATGAGAACGCACATCAACGCAACGTGGAGGCCGGACCCCGAAAACACTAAGCTCAGCCAACCCCCCCCGCACAAGTCTCCCTCTCTCGCCGGCACCACAATACCAGCGAAGGGGAACGGCCACGGGGTGAAAAACAGCAGGCGACAGACTCGGCGAAACCCTTCCCCGCCCGCGCCGCGCTCACGGTCCGGC
>VXAL01003210.1:0-25407 GCA_013399475.1 Chauna torquata | reverse complement strand
GCCTCACCTCGGCCCGCCCTTGGCCCCTCGGCTCGGGGGTCCCTGCCCGGGCAGCGGCTGCGGGGCGAGGGTGCCCCTCGTGGGGTCGGGGGTGCGGGCCGATAACCGGCCTGAGGCTTCGCTGGCCCGGCCAGCGCCCACCCGGGGAAGGGCGGTGCCGGTCGCGGGTGAGGGGGAGAGGGGAAGCCGGCGAGCGAGCCGCTCTGCCCGTGGAGGTTGTTGAAACCGGGGCTTACCTGCCGCGCAGCAGCCGCGGGGACCGGTTGGGTCTTAAACTCGGGCTGACCCCAGGGAACGGCTGCGAAGTGTCTCCGGTTGTGCCCAGCCGACCTAGCAAGAAGCAGGCAAAAGTACTTTAAAAGGAATCCAAGATTTTATTTTCAGGTTTTGGAGCGGGCTAAACTCACTTCCCAACATTAGCTTGTAGCCTGTATTAAGTGTCAATACGTGAAAGCCTGCTCGTCTGATGTGGCTCCACGTGTCTCATGCGGCTGATCCTTCTACAGGCGCGTCTACACGCATTTGTGGGAACAGAACCGAGCTCTTCCGGCTGTGGGCCGAGCTGCCAAGGTGCAAAGCGGCTCCAGCCCAGAAATGGGGCGAAGGAATGCAGCACCGTGCACGGGCCAACAAGCCCTACGCGGCGTCTGGGCTAGTAAACCTCGCTACCATAGCTTCTTAGTTTCCTGGTCAGAACTGACGCTTTGCGTTTGCTCAGAGTTCGGACAACGCAACCGTGTAGACGTGTAGTTGACTTTTTTACGTTGTTAGATCAGGGACTCTGTATCATTTTGTGTCTTCAGAAAGATTTCTGGCCTGTTTTGCACAAATCATCTTTTGCACGATTTTGAAACCTAGACGTGAGATGAAGGACAGCATTTGTTGTCCTACAGAGTTACCCATATTTATTAAAAAAGAAAATTGCCAGAACTGCAAGTATAACCCTAGATAAAGATATGACCTGTTCCTAGCTCTTCAGGAAATTGGTTTCCAGCATGGTCTCATATTTTCTAAAATGACATCTTATAAAACGTCAAGTGTTACAGGAGAAAGCTGAAGACTTAAATCTGCCATGGTACAAAAACATCTAAATGATGGTGTAGACTTGAAATAAACGCTAGTCATGTTTGATCCAAGTGGTTTAGAGCACACTTGAGATTTCTTGTTTTTCCTCTTAAATTTTATTCATTTTCTTACAACTTATTTAGTTCTTTTGTGGGCCATTTGATTTCCCTTTACATCTTTGTTTAGATTCTAAGTCTTTGGAAACAATTGCTGTTTTCTGTTATGTTTTGGTAGAGTGCCTAGGACAGCTGTGGCTGCAGCCTCCCCAGGACTGCAAGCTGACTGGAACAGGAGACTGCTCGATCGTATGAGTAAAGGCATACACCACACGAAGCGTCAGTAGTACAAGAGAGAGAAGTGCATTCCTTTGCCCTCTTCCCCCCTACCACCTCCTCCTTAAAAGCTAGATTTCCTCCTCTTGAATTACTAATTCCCGCTGACTGACTATTTTCTAAATGTTGTCATAATATAAATCACATACATTATCAATATTTACAGATACGAATCTACGCTTCATATCAGAAATGAACTAGAAGCACACGCACACTTGGATACGTAGCTTGGTGTGGTCAACTGAGTTAGTGTCGCTTAATTTCAAAGACTGCTGGCTGTCTTCTTCAATACAGTAAAAAGATCAGACCTCCCAGGTCTGATAAACATTTTTCGATTTATAGTAGGGTTATTAGCAGAGGTTAGCAGTGAATTTTCAAGATTTTAACTTCACATTGAAAAGAAAAACAAGTTTTTTTTTAATGAAAAAACAATAGCAAAATAGCAGTTTAAAAATCATTTTCTACGCAATTTGGACAATGGTAGAAACTTTGCCATGACTTTCTGCAGACAGAAGCCCTGTTCCCAATCTACAGCTCTCTATTCCTGCTTTCATTTTGTTTTCACTAGAGAAGCAGCGTTAGTGGGCCGTGCTAGTGGCAAGAAAGACTGTCTAGTTCTCCCACTTCTCCTCTTCAGGTACTTCCAGTTTAAACATGGAAACCATACGCTCTGCTTCTGGGTCCTGTGTTGGGCAAGCAGAAGGTGTGCTGTGATGGTTTTAATTTAACACAACTGAAAAGCTCTAGCATGCTGCAGACTAACATCTTTGAAGACTTCTTGAGGAGATCTTCAAAAATGATAGCCTGGAGCCTAATTGTGTTTTTTAATTATGTTGAGACAGTTTGAATGAGCCAGTATGATAGATTACAACCACACCTTTGGCATGCCAACACATACTTCTGAGGGAGCACTCTAAATTTGCAATGCACAGCACTAGGATGCTTTGCATATGAACATTTTCATGTGATGGATTCGGGAAAGTAGCAGTCCACCATCCCGAAAAGATTGCCCCTCACTCCTGTAATGCAGGAGGGGTGCCATTGGCCATGGCAGTTTCTAGACAGCTACTACTGTTTAGCTCTACTTTTCACCTGAAAAGCGTTTGAAGGGTCAGGACAGAGGGCAAGAGTAACACCTATCAGACTATACATCTAACTTCTTAACTTTGTCAGCCATCAAAGGGAGGGAAGTGATTCATACCTTCATAGCATTACGAACACGGCAATCTGTTCCTCCTCGTACTGTTTCCAGACTTCACTCGAGGATGTGACACCTTCTGCTCCTATGTCCATGATATCCCACAAGCTTGGGTTCCCACACAACGGGTAAAATAGTTTTTTCTAGTCTAGCTCTTTAGCTCTTCATCTTTTTTTTTTTTTCTTTTTCTCTCTTTTCCCTACCTGAAGCAACTTTTGTAGGAGGAAAGATTAATATCCAGCACAGTGCTGAGCCAAAACTCTGTCTTTTCTCTAAATTAATGTCCCCCACACCCTGACAGTGACAATACTCCTGAGAAGGGAGGCTGTTTTGAGCCTTTATTCATAGTTAGGCCTCTGGCCATGGATGCTAGTCTCTCAGCTTTGATGGGAGTGATCCAAAATGTAAAAATGAGCAAGCTTATCTTCCTCTGTCTGCACCGTGGCTTGTCTAAAGAGGCTGTCAGTCAGCCTCAATTTGGTGACCTTGCACCTGCTCTTACCTTCCAGCCAAGACGCGTGTTCCCTGGTCTATTTAAAGCAAAATGAGATGTGTAAAAAAGTGTTTTTACTGATCTGGACATCACACTGATCAGTGACCAGGCAGAAACTGTTTCCACTGGAGGAAACCTTGTGTCTAACCCTTAGGAAACAGGTTGTTACAGCTGTGGCATGTGCACTGTTGAGGCACCAGCAGTAGCACAGATGCCATCGAACCAGTCAAGACGGGTTCGAACTTGTGTTTTGTGAAGAGGAGCCTAAAAGTTTCTGGCCACAAAGAGCAGTTGGTCTAGGAAACACAAACTGCAGGGAGAACAAGGAAATACTGGTAAAGATCAGCTGATGGGATCAGAGGATTTGATAATGAGCATTTTTTCCATGCATACTTATAAGTAATCAGATAAGACATAGAAATTATCTAAATTAGCAACACTTTGAGGGTGAATTCCAAAAGCGGGTAATTGCTCTTTATCCTCCCATAGAGAACATCCCAAATATCCGGGGGGTGAGAGGAAGTAGTGCCTCCATTGCTTCCTTATCTCCCAACAGCAGTCTGGAAAGCAGAGCTGAGCGGGCTGAGTGTCAGATTGCTCACCTTCAGCTCCTTTTCTTTTTCCTCCAGGTGAGAATAAAGTTAGAGCAGTGTGGGAGGGGAAAGCACTTCCGTCATCTTTCCAGATGACATTTAGAAATCTACTCTAAAATTAAACTTTTCCCTCGGTAACTTGACAAAGTCTTTTTTGTTTGTTTTGTTTCGTTTCAGTGTGGATGCTTTAGAGCGAACTTGTGAAATCAGTCATTTCAAAGATGACTAAAACTTTTAGGCTTTTGAGAACGTCAAAAGATGGGAGACAAGCATCACTTGAAATATCTAATCCTGATTATTAATGGTTATTAATTCCAAAGTACATTACATTTCTTTATAAAGCCAAAAAATTCTTATGTTTACTTCCTACCCTGTAGTAAAATACTTCACATTACAAAAATAATATATATATATTTTAATGAAGAGTATTTTAGGTGATCATATAGTTACTATATATTTTTGTCATTTTGTGAATTACTAGTTTTGCAATGTGACTGTAACACATTATGGGGACTATTAAGAAGAAGGGAATGTAAAAATAATGCATATAAATATTCAAAGGACTACAGCTAGTGTCTATTTTTATTCTGAATGTTTATTCTGAATGCCAATGTGCCTATAGAGCCAGAGGATGTGACTCGAACTGTGGCTCTCTTTGAATTTACAAGGTGTTAGCTGCCAAAATCTTCAGCAAGTAACAGCTATTTGGCCATGCTGACAAATGCAATGCTCCAAAACACTTGTTAGCTATGACCGTCACAAATAAAATGAGAGACCTTGTTTGTACGGTCAGATGCTGATAACCCATCATGGCTTGACTACCTCTTTTACAGAGCACCCAAGAATATGGTTACCCCTGCTAGTTCTCCAAGAAGTGTAAGGACTCAGTGTGGTTCATAACTCCGAGCACCATCACAAGACTTCTGCAATGAGTAGCTCATTTTTGAGAACAGGTGTACAGCGCAAGTTAGCTGTGACATGCTGACTGCGAAGAGTGCAGAAGTTTTGGTCAGCTGATCAGAATTGAAGAACGATAGTTAAAACCAGGGTCTGGAGAATATATCCCACCTTCTCACTGAAGTTTCTTATCCCAGTGGCTTGGAGTTGTAGCAGATGTGTGTCTGAGGTAGCGAAGGAACAATTTTCAATCCTATAACATGTTTTTTTGGTTTAATGTTAGAATGAGACTTTATTGTCAAGGAAAAGTCTACACCAATGGCTACTGTTAGAGTTGCCTAAGACTTTCCATTGTAAGACCCATGCTGTCTGTTTTATGTGAATATGCTAAAATTCAAAACTTTGGTGTGGTTATCTGACAGGTGTTTGTCTCAAAAATTATTTGTTCATTTAATTTTCAGAAGAAATGGCATAGTTTTGTTTAAAAAAAAAAAAAGTGTGGTATGGGGAAAAAATGCATTTGCCCAAACTGAATGATTCTTACCCTTGACTTTTGGACAAGATCCAGTCTGGCTCAAGAAGGTGAAATGTAGTAACATGAATTAAAAACAGGATGGGACAGTCAGAGAAATGCCTTTTGTAATCTCTTACAGAGCAGTTTGCCTAAATTTAGATGAAGAATAATTTTCTGAAAACTTTTTTTGGAGACATTTTGTAGAATTTACTTGGAGACCGACAACTAAATTTTCTGAAACCTCCACATACATTGAGCGAGACTATTTTTTGAGAGCTTAGTATGCAGGACAAATGTGATGAGCAGGAATAAATGAGAAAATGGCAGGCTGAAGGAGGGCACATCAAGTGATGTGAGAACGTGGGCCAGAGTGTAAGTGGGATGTGTGAGAGGAAGTAACGCCGTGCTAGACTTCAGCATTCTCCAGCTGCAGGAACTACCTTCACAAGTCTTGTCTGTGTGACAGTCAGGGACTTTTGACTTTTCCACAGGTATGAGATACTGCAGAAGAAGCTAAAACTGTTCTGTAATCAAGTCCAGCAGGTTTTCTTTTATTTATAGTTTCCCTGTGTTGTCCTTTAAAAATATTACTGCTATATGGTCATGAGTCTAACGTTTACTGAGACTGGTGTGACAGCTTTTAGAGGTGAAAACTCTCCTCAGTTTAGGTTCACCTGTGAATTTGGCCTTATTTCAAAAGCACATCTGAAAAATACAGTTTCATCTTGAATTGTGAGTAGGAATTACAGTGCATTTTTGTAAAATCATACCCTAGGAATGGTAGAGTACGGGACATTCCTGAGACTAACACTATACATCAGTGAGTTAATGTACTTCTCAAAACTCTCAATGCTGCTGTAACATATCAGGTAAAATCAGTTCTTGGATGGTCTGTTCCTAGATGATAAGCAATAATTTGAGCTTTTTTCCCTTGCAGTCTAGGAAACTCTTCTTTCATATGTTTTTATTTTTCATAGGCCTATGGCTGAGGCTTATTACATCTAGGATCCTGTTCTAAACAATAACTAAGAAACTAGTTTTAGAAGAAGTTATGAGCAGCCTCACCATATGGGATAATCATTCCTTTCAAAAGTCTTAAACAGGCTTGTAGTTAGGGATTGGATTAATCTTTGATGCAAAATGTTTTCTTTCTTTCAAATCTTTTATCATCCTATTACTGTTTTTTTTTTTTAATTTTTATTTTTTTTTATTTTAAACCATTCCCGTGGGCTATAAAATATATATGGAGGATTAAAGGTTTGAAGAAATCTCTACCCTGCAAAATCTCTAAGAGCATTTGCCACCTAGCAACAGCTAGGAACATGTGTCTCCTTAGAACAATCAGTAATTGTGTGACTCAGAAGAAACCTCCACAGTGTTTATAACCACAACTGTAACTTCTGTAGGAAGGAAAAATGCAGAAAAAGACTCGGGTTACATCACTGACAAAAGGATTTCATTACCATAAGAAGTCCCTAACAGGGTGACAAATAATCAAGATTAAAAAGAATGTGTGAGACCAGCAGAAAGGGAAACAATGATGTTCCTATTACAGTAGTGGACTTAACAATAAATGATATGTCAGCTTTTTCACTCTGAATTGTGCTGAATAAGTTGGTGATTTTAATTCATCAGCAAATGAATACTTAGATTAGAAGCTATTTTCTTTTTGAATTTGCATTTACTAGCTTAGTCATGCAATAAATACTACATTCCTTGAGAAGTTTGAATTATCTGTGTATTATTTTTAAATGTATTGTTTACAAATGCTAAAGATTCAAAAATACAGATACTCTATTAGTTTGCACAGATACGAAGGGAAAGAATGGGAATAATATGAGAGGAAGTGTAGTTGTAACACGAATGAGCTGGCTGACTATCAAAAATCCCATTTGTCTGTATTTTGTGAAGCTAATGAGATAGTAGGAAAAATTACACAGATGCTAATGCACATGGATTCCACTTAGACTACTCTCATGCATAAGTTTTTGCAACATCTAAGAATGTGAAGAAAGTGTTTCATTGGATATCAGTTGCTCTATTTTCCTACCTTTTTTTTTTTTTTTTCATTCTTAGAAGAAAGAAATGGGGGATATCCAAGGACATTGTGTCTCTCATACCTCCCAGACCTCTGAACTGTTGCTACTTGTTAAGGAATTTTACCCATGTGATGTTAAATTAACCTGGATCAATTCTTAAAAAAAAAAAAAAAAAAGACAGCTTCTAGACTTATGGTCATAGTATTATTTAAACTTCCATATTAGCAGGGTACTAAAAAATACTTTGTTTCAATATATGTTATTTTTAAAAAATGGGCTGTTGTTTCTCAGTTAACAAACCAACCCCAGCCCAACAAAGACATTATTAATATGCATTGCTAACAAACTACTTTTAATGCTTGAAGATAGATGGTGTATTATTCCCAAAATTAGACTACTTCACTATTTGGAGAAATCATTAGCCTAGCCCCTTACAAGCAGCTGGTAGGATTCAATTCTGTTTCTGGCAGCAGGAGAGTACATGCTGGAGTATCAGAACTGGAGCAGAAAATTGTAAGTGCAGCTGAAATGGAAGGGGAAGCAGCAAGCTATTGCCAAGGGAACACAGGGATTTTCTAATAAGTACATTCAGTGAGTTTATACTAAATATAAAAAGTTCTAGAAAAGATCATGTAAATAACAGAAAACTTAGTACTAAAAGTATTTCATAGAACTTGCCAGGGCTGTATGAACCATCATAAGATAGAGGTGCGCTGGTAGGCAAAAGTTTTCAAAGCAAAACGAGGTGTTTAAGCATCAGGAACATGTGGACAGATTATTTTTTGTTGTACTCACTGATGGTAGTCCCTACTTGGCGACACTTCCATCGATGTAGATTGGTGCATTGCCAAATGAGGACTGCATGTTTAGATGTGCGCAGGACACTGTAGATGTTCCTCGAAAAAGAGCAAGTTTGCAGAACACAGAAGGAAGTCACTTCAGAGTCCAAGCTTTCTTGCTTCGCAGTTAGTCTCTTCTAGCAATGAATCAGAATGTGAAATCTAGTTGTGTGTTTTGGTTAAGGAGAAAATAATTTTATGATTAAATGTTTCTTTGATCCTGTTTATTTATAAAGAATAGTAAAAGTCCTGCTTCTCTGAAGACAGCAGAAACCGATCAAGAGGAAACAATTTATGCTTTCAGTGCTTCAAGCTTCTTGTCAGCTGCTACGTAGGCCACAAGTGCCTTCTGGATTCTCAGGACCTCATTCAGTGCTTTTACTTCTATGAGTATCCATTTTAATTTCTTATGATATATAGTATCATAATGGAGCACTATAATTAGAAAAATAACACTTTTTTAAAATGGTGTATTTGTTGAAATTTAAAATATCACAAGGTAACACATATTGATGGTCACATACTGATGGAACTGCTCTCTGTCGTGCTCAAATACTGATATGCACATAGGCAGGGAATCTCAGACCTTTCAGCAGGGACGGGGCAGCAGCCGTGTTTTATCTACTTTCTGGCCTTCTCAAAAGTGAGGATTGAGGTGCTGAGGGAATACAGCAAACAAGATAGTATTTCTTTAAGTCTAGCAGAGCTTGTCCTTGATGTTGAAATTGAGCTGATTAGGATTCACATTTTTTTAAAGAAATGGGCAAGAAGGAAAGTGAAAGAAATCCACATTGACCAGTGTAGGAATCCACATTGACCTAGTGTCCAGGTCACAAATGTAGCCTACAGAACCAGACTAAAATCCCTGCTCAGCCAGTTTCAGACCATAGTCTTGAAACTAGATTCTCTCTTCCCATGAGAGTGCTCAGCTGTGGATGTTTCAGGGTGGTGTCCTTTTTTGAAGAAGTCTGAGACAGGTTTTGGCTTCATCCTGACAAAAAAGAGAGAGCTTTGTTCCCTTACAATTCTTACCTAACTCTAGGAAAAATTAATAGATTCAATAGCAAATTTTCAGTATTGACATTTTACTAGTATACTTCCGTTTTACTGCTCTTTTTACATCAAAATGGAATTGGAACTAAAACATGTGATGTGGAGCAGCTTATAATGTGTTAAGCAATGTTCCTATAGGTTTACCTTTCATCCAAAACAAATGATGCTAGGTTCCACATAAAGATTTAAGCATAAATGTTTCTTTTTTCATTCCTAATATTCTTTGCAATGTCTGAAGATACTTTAAGACACTCCCTTCCCCTTTAAACACCTTCCTAGTGGAAACTGAATGTATGCTGTTGGCTTCTAAGTCATACATCATTTTGGTTCCTTCTCTTAAAACTTTCCTCCAAGTAAGTCATATCTGAAATATAAGTTTCAGAGAAAGTTCAGCATTCCAAGGGCACCTTAAAAAAGACATGAGCAGCTTTTTTTTCTGACAAGGATTTTGTGTATCTGGGCAGATTACAATAGACTTAATGAGCATGATGAAATTGTATTATAGCCATGCAGTTTGAATTATACTGTTACTTACATACCTCCTATCACTTCTCCTTTCCAGTTAACATTACCCTCATTTACACCTTTAGACTGTTATCCCTCAGGAGATTATTTTCCAGTTTTCACGGAGCAACACGTTCATATGATTAGAATCACCACTTTTTCATATTCCTCATTTTTAATAGAGCAAACCCTGTAGCTGGTTCTGTTACACTTGGTTGCAATCCTCTAGCAAAGAAGAGTAAAAACCAATTAACCATTTCAGTACCTTACACCTGCCCCATTAGGATTCCGCTGAGTGAAAGCCTTTGGTAAGAGCCAGAGCCCTTCAGGCACCGGCCTAAAACCATGCCGTGGAAGTCAGCTGTCACCTCCTGAGTCCTCTGGGAACAGGCACAGGGCAATGAAAGGCACTTTTGTTAATCCCTGTGTGCTATAGCCCATCTCCTTGTAAACTCAAACTCTCTTCTTCAGACACTCAGCTGTATTCTGGCTTCCTACCACCTGATAACTTGAGGCTCTCGGTTTTTGGCAGGTTAATGTGAAAAAATTGCTAGAAGGAATTAGGCACAGGGAACGTATACCTACTGAACCTCACAATATTTACAGTCGTTGTGACTCTGCTTTTGTCCTGTGCTACTACAGTTGATAATGAGAGACATTTCATTCCTATTTACTCAGCATTCTACATTTATTTCCTTTTTAATGAGATGGATGCAAACTGGGGGGAGTGGGGCAGGAAAGGTGAGGAAACCTTTCCCTGCTACCTGCTGCTTGTGTGATGCAGCTGCTCACCCTGAATAGTGCTGAGCATCAAGTACCCCAGTAGCTCTAGGGACTGACTCCACCTTCTAACGATGAACATCAGTTATGCCTCTGCTTTGCGGAGACACAGACTCTTCTAGTCAAAGATCGTTAACAACCTCTAACAGAGGGGAAATAGATTTGTTCCCAATGAGGAAACAATGTCTTCCTCTTGCCCTCTCTTGGCAGTTTGCTTCAGAAGAATTGGTTGCGGATTTTCTGGGAAAGTTTTTTAAGAGCTTTTCATTTGATCCTAAGAATGCACTGATGTGTCATCCAACCAAAGTTAGTGTTCCCTTCTCTGGACTATTTATGTGAGGCTGCTGGGAGAATTGATGTTAAAAGCCAGAGTTAAATTCTCAGGTTTTTACTTTCTATAGATCCCAGCCTTATAGAGCATCCTAGGACAGGAGAAGTCATGAGTCACACAGAACCTTATACTACTCCAAGAAAGAAATGAAATGTATGATTTAGCTGAGTAAGTGACTTAAGGATTTCTGGTTGAGACATACTGCTGTATATAATTTTATCCTTTTCCGGTAGATGATGGACGAGATTTTGAAACTGGTAATTGAAGAGGAACTTAGAAGAGCTTTTAGCTGAGAAGGTAAGACTGTATTAAGTTCAGCCTTGGTAGAAGACAATACAGGGAACTATGATCAAGGATAGAAAAGCTAAATTTAGCCCATTCCCTTCAAATTTTTATCTGAGGTCAAGGTCTTATTGTTAATAGTTGCCTTTCTTTGTGCTAAGTCATGTAGTTTAGGTTATGTAGTTCCACATAATAAAAAATCAGTACGATCCAACATCGGTGTTTAGACTTGTCATACTTTTCCAAACCATGCAGCTGTTAAGCACTAGCCAGTTCAATGTAAGCCATACAATCTGAGAAGGCATCCTTCAGCCAGCTTTCACAGACACATATAAAATATAAACAAATAGATAGCTGAGTCTCCTCTGCTCCACGGCACTGAAGCAAAGAGAACATGCAAGACAGGCAGCCTAAGCAGGTTTTCAATATACAGAGCTTTCTTTTTAGAAAAATTTCTCTAACATGTTTTGCTGAGCTATAGGTTGAATACATATGGAGCTTGTTTCTCCCATGTAACACATAGAAAGGAAAGTTCAGCTATCACTTTTTCTGGCCTAGGAGTTAAATACTTGGAGAAGGCTATGAATCACTAAATTTCATTCAAACAGGAGCCTGGAATCCTGTGACAAGCTGCGTTCCCATACAGTCCACGAATATGGATCTTAATGTTTATATGTATGCAACACCTTAGTTCAACATAATAAAGAAATACTGGATTAAGTTACAACATCTAGTACTAAGTTACAAAGCTGGTGGTTCCTGAAAATGCCTCTGCATCTGAGAGACTCAGGAACTATGTAACAGTTATGGCAAGGAAAACCTGGACTAGCCAGTTGCATGAAATGAGAAGCACCTTTCTGCAGCTGCATCTACCTATGCAGCAGCAATATGGTACGGATACTTGTGATATTTCAGGGAAGACTATGAACAACATTAGCTTTGTTTGCTGACAACCTATCAAATAATTGATAACAGTCTGATACAATGCGTATCACTTCTTTCATTTTTTTTTTCCAGTGTAGCCTTTACTGGAAAATGTTAAACAAGGATTCCTTGAATTCCTTGTACTCTGCTGTTTGAAAGCTCAAAATTAGCCTGACTTCATTGCTTACAGATTCCCTAGTGATCTCTTTTACTTGGTTGAATGTAGAGCTTTCAGCACATTTCTACAGTGAATATTTTCCAAAGTAAATTCAGGATTACCTTCAAAAAATATTTCATAGTGAGACTGAAAGTCATTTTATGCAAACATCACAGATGGCACTATTCAAATGAATAGGTGTAGAAAATAATGCTTAAAAAAATATGTATCAAATTAACTTAAATTTAAATGTCTACAGGGAAAAATGTATTATCTATCCAATATTCTTTTCAACAGATTTTGTATCCTCTGATAAAAGTCTACAAATCCCACCAACTTTTCTGACAAGGGATTGGAGTGATTGTGTTAAAGAAACATGTCTTTACATCATGAAGTATAGACCCACAGCTTGTAAGCTTGCCTTCCCTATTAATTTATCCCAAAAATATTTAAAAAAACTCCTAACCTGTATTTCTTCTCTGTAATTATTTTCTATATGGGGAACATTCATCTCAAGGGAATTTGAATGATTCCAACAAGTAGATTCTATTTTGTCATAATTTTAATGCCATCATTTTGATAATTTCTTTATTATTTACAATATAGTTTTATGGATCCGGTCATTCAATAATGCAGTCCGAAATAGCCAAAAGTTTGCTAATGGTATCTCCGTACTTAGATTAGTTCTCTGTTGCTCATCAGCTTTTATGTGAAATGAAATTTACTCAGTATAACGGAAATATTCGTTGGTGCAAAAGGATTGCTTGAGGAGCTCTGCACCAGGTGCTTCCCTTCCATGCCATTGTTCAGATAACTGGGTAACTGGCACTTTCATCACTTACAGCCGATGAGCTGTGCTGCTGCATCCTGAAGGCAGAGAACTGGAAGAAACTTACCTGTAAAGGGCTACTGTACGCCATCGCACTGAACTGATTCCAGTGCTCACTCTCTTCCAGGCACAGCTTTCGACTTCCAGCTCAGTTTTTAATAAAAACATTACTCAAGTTCTACACATTTCTGACTGATGTTAATTGTGCCTGTTTAAGAACAGGTATACTATGTTTATTTATAATTGTTGTCAAGTTGCAAAAGATGCTTATTTATTTACTGTAGCAAAATTGAGATGGCTTTTGTATATTTTAAGTCTGTAAAGCTCAGGAGTACTTGTAAATGATACAGTATCCTGTTCTTTCCAGTTAAACTCCTTGATAGCATTTCAGTCCTTACCCAGTTCAACTTTTCAGTTACCTTCCATGTCCTGATTCTGCCAAAGTAATGCCTTTTTAAATTCTAATGTGAGAAAAACACATAGCTTTCAGTTTTAGCTAGAATTTTTGTTAACCAAAATAACACAGTTTGCCATTCCTTTCAAATGAATTTCTCTGGCTGCAAGGTGATCTGTGGAGTTAAAATGTGGAAATAAAACAGTCTTATAAATTCATGTACAAGATGTTCCAAGAATGCAGTCAGAGCTCAGAAGAGAAGGAGACAAAGAGGACTGGTGAAGGATAAAACACTGTGCAGACTCATTTGCAGTTCTACAGTGAACGCCTTTATGTGTCTGGTGCCTTTCCATTCCTTCTCAAAAGCAAAAGACTTTCAGGAGAGAGTGAACTTTAAATTGTTTTTTGCATTTCTTTCAAGAAGGAAGTTACTAGTAGCTGCAACAAAAAGGACTAGTGATTTAGGACTAACTTCAAGATATTTGCTTTTTCCTTTAACCTCTTAAAGGCGAGACTTTTGTTTTACAAAATAACTAGATATTTATTTCTGTCTCTGGTTTACAGACCGGGTTACAGGAACAAAAAAGAGTTCAATTTACTTAGACTTCCACAACAAATCTGCAGCCAAGGCAGAAAGAGAAGCCTGGGTTCTTCAGTCCACTGCTCTAACAATTAGATTCACTGTGTGTTTTTGCTGATATATACGTGATAGCTCAGGGTTTTTGAACAGAAAACATTCTAGATAGTTAGGAAGTGGCCCAAGTAGAAGCTGAGTCATTGGTAGATTGTATTTTTAACTGGTGTCATCATCTCACCATCTACTCTACCCAGCATCAGTTTGGGTGTATATTTCTCACGCAGCCCATCCATTTTCTCCTACTCTATTACTGTCAGAGAGCATTTCTAAGCTGGTCTGCAGTATGTTCCTCTACTTAACACAAATCTCTTATGATATTCCAATATACCGCTTAAGAGAAGCTGGCAACCTAAGAGCAACACAAGAGGCAGTTAGGAATCATTTATATCTAAAATATAGTTCTTACTGTAGAGGCAAAATATGCCAAACACATTATATACACACAGAGATAATATATGTATAGTAGATGGCTCCTTAATAGGCATGTTGATAGTAAGGTCCAAAGATGCTTGAGGCTTACTTTCCTGCTGACTGTTATTACTATTAATGCAGTGGGAAACCATACCAGCCTTAAAATTGGGGAGGTTATCAGTTCCAAGACATTTAATAAAGTTTCGTGAGTAAAGAATACAAGGATCACAACAGAGACAGGTAATGCCAATGAAAGCATAGAGACTGAACAGAATGCAAGGTTTTCTAGTTGTCAAGCAAATTTGAGTGTTGACTAATATGACTGTTACTCTCTATTTTAACACAGCACTAAATGGAAAAACACCCTTCAGACTCTGGTGGTGTTGAATCTCATGGGGGACTGCTCCAATCCTTGCATAATACAATGAAGAAACTTTACTACACTAAACCAACATAAAACCAGAGCAGATACTTTTAACAAAATGATTTAATGTTTTCTCTAAAAACCAAACCATACCGAACCGAAACCAAATAAACAAAAACAACCAGAACACTGGCTTTTCACCAAGCAATTCAACCTAGAAAAAGAATTGTAGCTAAACTGCCCTAGGAACTCTGACTCACAGTGTCACACGTTCTCCTTGTTCCAGAGGGGAAACAGTTTGCACCACCCTTTTTCCTGGCACAGCCTGCTTCCTCCTCTCCAGCTCTGGGATGCAGCCCAGCCCGCTGACCCATGAGACCACGGTTCTTTACATTCTCTGCCCACATCAGAAAGAGGATAGATCCGTCCACCAATGTCTCCTTGCTGTCTCTTACAGGACAGCAGGTTGTCCTTACTTTTCTGTGTAGGCATTCAAAAGGGCTCACAAAAGGACTTCAAATATTTGTGCGAATGTTGACATTGTGGATGATGTTTTAGCTCCTTAAAATAAATCAAAATGTTACTAATCTGACTAATTCTTTAGTGAGTTTACTGTTACTTTTTGGCACATTTTCAGCAATTTCAATACAGCGAAAACTTCTATTGTTCAGTTTATCTCAAATATGCTCTGTTAAGTGTGTCAGAAACAGTGTACTTACCACTTAAATGCATCAAATATGGTTGATGTGTCTGAATGTGTGGACATGGCTTCATGCTAGCCCCCCCAAACCTGACCTTCCATTCTGGTTTACTGATTTCTTCTCCTACCCATTCATGGAATGAGTTAAATAGAAGGGCACACTCTCATTAGTTATGTTGTAATTAATTTTTAAGGTCTAGTAAAGCATCAAGAGTTCAGCTACTGATGTTGTACTGGTCCTTTGTGGCACTAAACATCACCAGATCTTCGTTACCTTTGACACTACTAAATTCACTCCAATCATGTAAGTAGCCCCTTAATTTCAATTACACCACTTCCATGAAGAAGTGGTACTTAGAAAACATTGGTTGATTCCTTCATGAAATAATGCAGTGCTAATTGTCTGTATAGATACCACTTTCAGTATAGGATATTGCTAATTTGCTTGTGGATCTGGGAGAGGAATGAAAATAGGACTGTTGTGAAGCAGATTTGTATTCTGATGTGGCTGAATGTGGGAGGGATAATGGTAGCATCTGCTTCTGCTGTTGGAGGAGTTATATGAGATGCAAGAAAAGATGTTACGTGTTGAAGAAAAAAAGATATTTCCTTCAGACTGCTGGACTGCAAGGGGAACTAGTAAAGACTTGGGAATAGACTAAGATGTAATGTTTCTTTGGTTAGGAAAACACAAAGCAGAAGAGCTGGGACAGTAGTTGTAGCCATCACCTGAAATAGCATGTGAGATAAAAGAGAACTTCAAAAAGAAAGTTAGAAGACACACTGTCGTCACCAACAGTAAAACAGAGGAACATGCATCATGGTAGTTTTACTAGTAGTTTTACTATTCCTGTTACCATCTGAAGAAAATTCGCAACTGGATAAAGGGCAGAGCTTTAATGAGATCCTGAAGAAATCTGTATTTGTGAAGTGTGAGCTAGATGCTTTTGGGGAAAAAATGCAGGAAGCAAACTTGTCAGGCAAACATCCTTTAAGAGTGGAAAGAAGCTGTGATTGAGAAAACATCAAAGGATGGGTTCTCTGTAAGTGAAAAGGGAGAGACTTTTTTCTCCAAAGAAGCAACTGACTTTGCTGGAGGAAGTAGATGTTTAGTTAATAATAATAATAATAATAAATTAAAGGAAGTGTGCTACATTCTGTATCACGACAATGTTATTTGGAAAATTCCCTCTCTGTTGTGGTAGGGACATCATAATGCCACCTTCACTTCTCTGTAGCCACTGAAGAGAGCATGATGTTCCTTCAAAACCTTTCCTGTCAACTGGAGAAAGCAATCTGGCCATTTTCTAAATCCCACTTCAAAATACAGGCGCACCTGTTCAGCATTGGTTTTAAATTGTCCTATGTCTTCATTCTTTAGAAAACTAATTTTTTTTTTTTCCCACCAGTCTGGTGGTTGGCCTTCCTAGTCACGCAAAGTATATCCAGGTCTGTAAGAGATCTCTTCACCTGGTCCCTAGTTCTGTAAGTTGGACCTCTACCTCTGCAAATTTTAGTCTGCTTTGCTCATACTCAAAGCACTGGAAAATGTGCTGCAATTAGAATTAGATCCCACGGTTCTCTGGAATAGCACTCTCTTTCCAAAACTAGTTTCAAACACCATTTAACTGTCCTCTACTTTCTTGGAGTAAAGAATCAACTCCACTGCCTTTTTCTTCTGCCCTACTCCTTCAGGAGTCCTCCTGAGGTCTCACTTTCTTCACTCCAATCTGCTGGGTTATGTACTGAATCAAATTGGGGACAGATCGAATGTGTATGGTGATCCCCTCCAGCAAATATCCATGCATTGCCTCTGCACCTCAGAGCTAGACTACTGCAACAGCACAGTTGTAACTGAGTTTCCAGTCCACTTAGAGTCTGAGGTCATTACAAGATGTACCACTTCATTAAGCAGCCTATTTTACCGTGAGCAAGAATGCTAGTGCTTTCGCTTCTGCAAAAGCTGGTTGAGGGTTATGGCTGGAGATTCAGAAGTGTTGCTTTAAATACACGAATCTCTAGCTGGCCCATGACTTATTTTCATGAGGCTATATTTTCTCCTGTATTGTGCTACCTTGCAGCTGTCATGTTCAAACCAGTGACTTTTAGCTGAAGCACTTAGTGGCAGTGCTGTTTGTGATTCTGTTATTTGTTTGAACAGTGGATTTCCAAGCCTGGTGGAAACTGGTTTTGGTTCCATCATTATGTTAGGGCTCCTTTTTATTTAAGTACCAAAAGAGACAATGAAAAAATGAATTAATTCCTTCAGCAATGTTCCATTGCTGTTATCTTTACCAGGAGCTGATATCATGGTGATCTCCAAATCTCAGAATCTTATTTCTTATTTCTATTCTTTCTTGAGAAGGGGAAAATCTCCTTCTGATCTTAAAAAACCTTTTTCTTCCAGCTTATACATCCTGTGGGCATAGAAAAATAACACACCACAGGTGTATTGGCAATGTATATGGCAATGACTTCACAGCTACTGCTTCCCAGTTTAAACTGTAAAATTTTTGACATGCTCCATAAAAATGTCCTGTAAGTTTTTCTCTTGCTGTATATTTTCATTATAAATTGCTTCATAATTTCATCATAAACATAAAAGCAAAAATTCAAAGGAAAAAACCTGTGCACACTATAAGCTGTACTTGGCAGCTGCACTGGGTAATATATCTGACAGAAGAAGGGGAAACAGAAAAATGAATAGACAGTGAATACAAACATGAACTATGTCAGAGTTGTTCTAAATCGCTAACATTTGACAAAAGATTTCTTCTCCAAATATAACTTTTAAATTATCAGATATCCATCATGATAGTATAAATTATCATTCCTGTTAATATCTTTTCGAAAGAGAATGTAGAGATTAAAGGAAAATTATCAGATTTTACTGATTCACACACCAAATTGCTTTCCAGTTAAACTCCGATAATAAAACACATCTACAAAAACATTTCTTTCTCAATGTGGGTCAGGCTAGTCCAAAAATTTACTTGATTTCTTTTCTTAATAAAAATTAACTAGGCCAGAAAAAATCACTTATTTAGTTAGGAGGTTTAAGGTGTGGCTGACTTGAAGTGAGACAGCTTGGTTTCAAATGTTTTTTCTTAGTTCAAATTAGTCTCAGTCAGGCAGTCTCCCCCGTCATTAAGCTGATACAGTGCACTGCAGGAGCCATGGGCAACGGCAAAGGCAATCTGCCTGGGAAACCCAGACCACTGAGAAGAATAGGAATACCATTTGCACCTGTGGTACCAAAGTAAGGCCAAGGGACAAGTTAATTTCAAGCCAAGACAGATTTATGTGTTTTTATATTTCTAAACTGAAATTTTCTGATTGAAAATGAATAAATCAGTATTTTGGCTTTGAGATATTCAAGATGAAATCATCCATTTTTCAACAGTGGAATTCCCAGGAACTACAAGTTCTCATTTTTAATAGCTACTACCAGAAGCTAAAATATGCAGTGGACCTCTTAAATACTGTTTACT
The DNA here is from genome assembly GCA_013399475.1 of Chauna torquata. Classification (NCBI taxonomy): domain Eukaryota; kingdom Metazoa; phylum Chordata; class Aves; order Anseriformes; family Anhimidae; genus Chauna; species Chauna torquata. Next base: position 6,580 of record VXAL01003210.1, on the reverse strand, counting down.
TGAACAGTTAAGTACTGTTAACTAAGAACAACCTCTCATTTAGAATTCAGTTCTACAGGTCACAGGGGCACAAGAGCAATAGTTTTCCAACCTACTCAAATGCTAGTGCTGATTCAGAGAACTTATTTCAGATCTGTGAAAGCTCTGGGTCATGAGTACTCTGGCAATACTGCAGAGATTGGGATGGCATGAGAACTTAAGCTGAGATAAAACAACAGGTCATGGTGTAAAGCAATGGACTAGGACGTAGTGGGTCTGAGTTCCAGTTTTGCCTTCCTAGGCTTGGTCGTTTGCTGGATTCCTAAGCCTGTATTTCATTTATAGAAAGATAAACTTCATATCCAAGATGGTGACTGTCAGCACACCTTGTTTGTTGGAAGAAACTAGCAGTATTCCATGTACAGCAGGTCCCAGAGGGTCCCCGAGTATTTAGGAACAGTGCATCAGCAAAGAGGTTCCCTCCTTGCTACAAGCAAAAGAATCACATCAAAATAATTTTCCCTGTTAAGAGTATATTACTTCATAATTCATCCCTACAGCTTTCTTCATTTTCTCCTAGGAGAGGAGAGGAGAAAGGAGAAAGGAGAAAACAGAAAAGAGAAAAGAGAAAAGAAAAAGGAACTTTAAAAAGAAGAGAGATCTTGGAAGGCAAAGAAAGTGAAACTCTAGGAGGCAGAGGGAATCTCACCTGCAAATACCAAGGAAGATAATTCCAAGTGAGGTAGTCAGGAGAGAGAAATAAAGAGATAAAGGATGAAGGACAAATTGGGATTACTAGAGAGAGAGGGCATACTCAGCTGGGTATCAAGATACTTGTCACGGAAAAAAATAGAGCTAGTGAGGAGTTTTGAAAAGAAGAGGGATAAAAATGTGAATAAGGTAAATTAGATAGAGTGAGGGTAGGCACTGAGAAGGGTTGAGGGAAAAAAATATTCAGATGTGAATATAAACACCTTCCTTTCAGTATTTTTCAGGAATAGTAAAACCTCAGGGTTGCTGAATGAGCAGTGAGGCTTTACAGACATATCTATGGGTAGGTGTGGCTGTTCACTCAACTCTTGCTCAGGTTTTGGCCTAACACACGGCTCACGCTAAAGGCTGATGTGTGCCTGGAGCAGTGCCTTCACTGGGGAGCAACACCTACACCGGACACAAGGGGCAGGAAGACATAAGGGCCACCCTGCAGCCATCATCTCCTGCATTTTTGCAAGAGTCCCCATGAGCAGTTTCTTCTGAGTCCATTGGCTTACAGCAGCGGTATAGACCCAAGGTCCAAGCTGTGAGGTATGGCAGCTCACCCGAAAAGACTTGGGAGTGGATCCAAGAGCAGCAGGACTGCCGAGGCTCTCATATTCCCCAGTGTGATACAGGGGATGCCTGCACCATGATGGAGGAGGAGGAGGGATCAGCGCTCTTGACTGGGGAACGTCTTGCCCACAAGCACAGGAGAATGTCTCAGCTGGTCAATTTGTGAATTAGTGAGATAATGAAGTAGTGAATTAGCAACCTAACAAGTTAGACTAGTCCATTAAAAGCAGATTTGTCCTTGTTAGAATTTTACCTAAAGAGCTCACGAACTCCAGCTTGATTCACAGAGTACTTTGACCCATAAAAGTGAGAAGTCCAAACAAACAGTGACATTAGCAACTGGCACAGTGTGTTGGAAGGAGACAAGTTGCCTTTGTTTTCATGTTGCGTGAGGTGGGGGTGGTTATTGGTTGACTGGCTGAATTTTGCATTGACTATTCTTACCATTTTTATGTTTTTTGTTTTGTTTTGTTTTGTTTTGTTTTTGCTAGTGTCCAACAGCATTTTTCTCAGATATTTTGGACTTCGTCACTTCAGTACTTGAAATTTACTGGTGTTTTATCTGAGCGTAATTTGCTACTGTCAGGTTATTCTCCACAAGCCCACTGAACAAATTCCACTCACTCCCCACGCTCTCATTCCCCTTTATTCACCCCACGTAGTTGGTTTGGTGGAATTAAACAAGATTTCTTCAGAACAAGGGATAACACAGCATGGGAAGACAGAATAGGAAATAACGCGACCTTACAGTGATCAGGGTACTGTCTTGAATTTTTCTTTTCAAACATATTTCTTGTTGCTATCTAAGATTCTGGATATGACACCAGATACTTCAATTCAAGGGAATGATTACTGTTGAGTCCATACTTATTTCTGACATTTCTGAAATTAACTTTGTCTAGTCAGAGGACTAAGGCTCACGTAAAGGGTCCTGAAGATTTACTTTGCTGAATACCTTAACTAGTGCGTTATTCTCATTTACATTAAAACAAAAAACATCTTGAGCTATTTATACCTCACAGATTAAAGAGTAAATTACTACCCAAAGATAAGATACTTAGCATTGCTATGACAGAGAAAGTAAACAAAGAGGTCTCTGGGTTCTTTGGGGATAAGGCACTGGGACACTGAGGAGAGGCATGAGTATTTTCCAAGCACCTGCTAATTTATGCATTCAAATAATTTTCCCTAATGTGTGAACTGCCATTCCTTAGTATTCTGATCCTCTTTTGAAAATCCTTACTGTAGGTCAGAATCATGTAAATACTATTTTGGGGTGAGGCTTGTCTCACCAATGATGGTTTTTAACATTGTTTAATGTGTTTCTATAAGATTCCAACACACTTCCTCCTACAATTTAATAGTTAATCTTAAACCTAAATAAAAGATAAATGACAGCTCAAATAATGATAAGTGGCAATTCTAAAGGAACGTTTGTGTCTGTTTCAACGGTACTGCTCTAGACTGTTTTAGTGCTACTCTTCAGAATCCTGAATTTTTTCCTTAAAAGTCTTTCTGCTAATTTCCTGCTGTGTCGTATTGTCACCATTTGTGTTTTACAGAAATAAATAATCTTCATATAATTGGCTTCTGACAGGACACTGACAATGTTTTAGAAGGATCTCCAGGTCGGATACTACTTATCATTGTCCCTTGCCCTGATGACTGATACCGCTGATAAGTTAAATGGATGGCATAGCTATTCAAAGCACCAAGAGCAGTAAGTGTGAAATCACTCACCACCCATGAGACAAACAGCTGCTGCTCTTCTTCTATACTGATATAGCTGAGATATGCAAAGCTAGGATCCCTGCAGGAAGTGCTCTGCTAAGATAGTTTCAGCAGTCCTCTGCTCTGCTTTAGTTGCTGCTGGCCTGTATTCAGATGTTCCCCAGCCTGCTAGAGGTTATCACCCCTAAATCCTGCCTATTTTTTTTTGTTTTCATGGCTCCTGGACTTGGATGTGCTAAATGAAGGGTTTTTTGTTTCTTTGTTTGTTTTTGCTTTTCATCTTGCATGACTCTCATGGTTTTGGCTGGGACAGAGTTAATTTTCTTCGTAGAGGCTCACACAATGCTGTGTTTTGGATTTTTGATGAAAATAGTGGCGATGTTTTTGGTTGTTGCAGAGCAGTGTTTACATAGAGCCAAGGACTTTTCTGCTTCTCATGCTGCCCTGCCAGCGAGGAGGCTGGGGGTGCACAAGGAGCTGGGAGGGGACACAGCCAGGGCAGGTGACCCAGACTGACCAAAGAGATATTCCGTACCACATGGTGTCATGCTCAGCAGTAAAAGCTGGGGGACGTTGGGAGCGATGGCGTTTGTCTTCCCAAGAAACCGCTACACGTGATGAGCCCTGCTCTCCTGGCAGTGGCTGAACACCTGCCTGCCCATGGGAAGTAGTGAAAGAATTCCTTGCTTTGCTTTGCTTGTGCACGCGGCTTTTGCTTTACCCAGTAACCTGTTTGTATCTCAACCCATGAGTTCTCACACTTTTACCTTTCTGATTCTCTCCCCATCCCACCTGGGGAGAGTGAGCAAGTGGCTGTGTGGCACTGAGCTGCCTGCTGGGGCTAAACCACAACACTAACTCATTAGGGAAGAACAAAGTGAACAGCTACAGTAACTAAAACAGGCCAGTAACATCGTGCGGACGGAGTAGAGCAGCTAGAGGCAGCACCTTCTTGATGTGCATACTCAGCAGCTGTGACTGTCTGCTTGCGCCTGTTGGGGCATCCTGCTTCTCTACCATTACTGGTTTCTATCAATTCCTATTGCTTACATAAAATAAAATGTTTGTTGGGAGATAGATAACTTATAATTCATGTTGTATGGTCAGACTGAGGTCAATTCAGTGAAGTATAAGAGAGTAGGAAAAGATGTAGCTCTTGGATCCTGGAGTCCAGATTCTGACCTAAACTTGAGTTGTCATGCCATCCATCAGAATATGAAAAGTGCAATGTTTATGTCACAGCTGAGCAGTTTTAGCTGCACTTTTGCCTTGTTGGAGATGTAGGGACTCCAAGCGCTTAATAACGCAAGTACTATTAAGGACAGGTCAGACAGAAGCTTACGATCATGACAAGAGCACATTCAGACAGCATCTCCCCTTCTGCTTCCCATCACTACCAAGTGATGGCAGAGACCCGACCTACACGCTGTTCCAGAAAAAAAGAAAGAAGTGAGGGAAAACCTCCATTCCAACGTTTCCAAGGCCAGGTACCCATCCCTGGCAGGGAGGACTCCTGAAGTGGCTTGCTAAGTGCCACAGCTCTGGGAAGGCACCAGGCAGTGGCTACGTGGCAGTGTGGGGAGATGGCTTGGCGGAGCCTGCAGCAGCGGCACACCACGGGTTGGCTCGGGTCTCAGATTTTGGGGGTGGAAGCAACCACAGACTGCTAGCTTTCAGGTGAAGGGAATGTGCTTTTAAGTTAGGATAAATTTCTCAGCTATACCTGTCAAAGCTTAAATATCACTAATTTTGCCACAACAGTCTCTTGTCCTCACTGCTGCTGGGTTATGCAGTGGCAGTTGTGCTGAACTTCGAGCACAGCTCTCTCAATGGCAAATTGCAGGTGATTTTGGAAAGCCTTCTCAGGATTTAGGAGACTGTGGGTTAAATCCCCTAGAAGCTGGTGCTGTGGTCTTCTGACACTGGAATTAAGAATGAAATTGCCATTTTCTCATAGGGTAAAACATCTTCTCTTGAAGATTTTGGAAATCTGCCATGAGGTCTATACAGCATCTGTTGTGAAGTAGCGGGAAATGGTAGAGAGCTGGAAATTGAGACCAACAGCTGCGTAATTATTTTTTGCAGCTGTCTCATGCCTTTTTTCTTTGATATATATCTTTCATTTTTGTGGTATTTATGAACTGTTACTCATGAGAAAACGCTGCTTCTGGGTCTGGGGTATGGGGTGAGCACTCCTGAGTGACAAGAAGATTGCCTGCTTTTTTTGTGATGAGCTGCCTGGAGAGCAGTTCCACTGGGTTGAGAGAAAACAGCAGTGACTTTGCTGTGGAAAATATGTGGAAGAAATTGTAATTGCACTTTTGGAAGACCCCTGGTAGTTGATACTACTGCAGAAGACTCAGGAGAGTGCAAACAAAGGGAGGATGGAGCCAGGCTCTTCTCAGCTGTGCCCAGTGCCAGGACAAGAGGCAATGGGCACAAACTGGAACAGAGGAGGTTCCATCTGAACACCAGGCAGCACTTCTGTACTGTGCAGGTGATGGAGCTCTGGCACAGGCTGCCCAGAGAGGTGGTGGAGTCTCCCTCCTTGGAGATCTTCAAAAGCCATCTGCACGTGGTCCTGGGCAGCCTGCTCTGGGTGTCCCTGCTTGAGCAGGGGGTTGGGACCAGATGGCCTCCAGAGGTCCCTTCCAGTCTCAACCATTCTGTGATTCTGTGACTGCCCAGTAAGAAATGAAGTGCAGCCACCCCCCACCCTGTATCTGAAAATGTGCACCGTTCAATGAGATACTAATGGGAAGCTACTAACTCCTGAACTACCCTTGTAAAGTTCTTATCATCACCTCCCAAGTATCACATGATTAAGGTAACCACCATGCCATGACAGAAGTATTCAGACCGCCAGGATCTCCAAGTATTGCAGGAAGGAGCCCATATGTCTTTTCTATGTGCCACCTCTGTCTCTCCTCCCACATTCCAAAGGTTGGTACCACAAAAATACTGTGTTTCACAGAAATGCAGTAGTAACTCCCCATGGTGGGTCTTTGAAGATGTTGGTAGAATTGACAGACAAGATTAAAAATCTCTGGTTTTGCAAAGCAGTTGGAATGATGTGATCACCTTTGGATGGGAGGAAAGAGGATAATAATGCAAAAAATGTCAGAAAATGTTTTAAGCAGGAACTCTATAAGCTTTAGGTGTACGATCACAGTTCCCTCAGATATACAATTCTCTATTAAATGGCTCAATACTTATTATTTTTCATACATATTATTATAAAGCAAATCAATTCCAGCTTCAGCCCTTCAATCATACTTATGACACACTGAAAATTAGTATTTTTTCCACAGGAGGTGGCTGGAAATTTGTTTGATGATACAGACATGTGAAGTCAGGTTTCTGAGACCTGAGGTATGTTATTGAATTAATCCCTTCTCACACCTTGTGCTGTGTTCTGATGTGTTTCTAGATAAAAGTTACCATTATGACAAAAGAATTTGTCATCAGTTCTTTGTCATAACACCATCTGCAGAGAACACATCATTTCAGAAACCTTAGCATATAAAATGAAACTGCTCAA
>VXAL01003205.1:6614-26468 GCA_013399475.1 Chauna torquata | reverse complement strand
AGGTGGAAACAATAAACCTGAAAGAGAGATCTTCATCTAACTACAGTGCTGATACCACTAAGTCACATTTCTCTTATGCAACTGTTCAACATGTTTACACTTAGAAGGAAGATATTTGAAAGGAATGACAGATTCAAAGAAATTCTTCAATCCACAGATACTGTGAACTAAACTTCACATAAAAATGAACTGCATTATTAAGAGTTCCGGGAGGATCATGTGGAGGAAACAAAAGCAACATCCTGCACAGAGGACATGTCTGGTTAGTGAGAAACTCCTCGCCATTCAAGGATCACTAGGGTAAGAATTAATTCAATACACTGCTCTCTTACAGAATCCATACAACAATCTACTGCACTACATATAAAGCCTGAATTCACATTTTGCATTCAACATCAAGACACACCATAAAGTGCTATAATTTTCCTTTATCATCTCTCTCTCAGTAGGAAGCATCAGAATTTGCCATGCATGAGCATATAACATCGCTTTTGTACAGAATTTAATAGAATGCTTTCTCTCCTTTTGGATGATGAACATTTAATCTGCTTAGGCTATATTAAGCACAGATGATAGAGAATGAAATCAGAAGCAAGAGTCCATAATGAGATAGCAGAGATCACCTGCAGAGGAGAAGAGTAGTCCTGTCAGCCTCAGGAATAGCACAGAGCATACAATGCTTCTCACAAAAGCAATTATTTTAACTCCGTTCCCTTTGGACCAAACAGAGACTTGTAAAAGAATCATTGGCTTTGTAATTGTTCAAGCTGACACTCACCTTTATAAATAGGAGGCTTCTCTTTGTCAGTTTTCTCCCTGTTGGCCAGCTCCAGAAAATCTTCTATCAAATCCAGTGATATTAGGGATTGGCTAAACACTAGGCTGAAAACAGTAACACAAACACAGAATTCACCTCTGAGGTCATTTTAAATACTGTATTGCTTTATTTTTCTCCCCTGCTCACTCTGATACCACCTTTGAAACAAACAACCCTTCTAGGCACAGTGAAAGACTTTGGTGGAGTATGTGTATGCAAAAACTCACTGATGAAAATCGCATGCTTCAGAAACCTGAACTACAGCATTATGAAGACTGAATGAAGAACACTGACAGACTAATGGATTTATAAGGTCATTTAAAATGCTTCTAAAACTGACTTACACTTTGTCCCCAAGCTCCTCTGCCATTCGAAGAATTTCAAAGAGAAGCACCATTTTCCCAGAATGTTCCAACACTTCAGCATCTGCATCAGTAACAAAATCTTTGTACCAATCTGGAGCTGGGCTACCAGGATTGGAAGAGGATGTAGCTTTACCTATAAAAAACACAAACAAAAATTCAGAGATAAGTGCATGGTCTGCACTTAAATGCTTTGAGGTGTCTTTTTTATGTTGCAGAATATTTAGACAAATAAGTCTGCAATCTGCAACCTTTCCCCACGAGTATGAATCAACAGCTTTGTTTCCAAGAAGTATGCATCTTTGAAAACTCATTTGTAAGTGTTACAGCAATTAAAAAGAAGCTTTTCTTAAAGTGATTTTGAATCTGAAACAAACATCTGATATTCTTGGAAAGAGAACAGTCTTTTGGGTTACACCTAGGTCATCTATCAAGATGAACTCTCAGAAGAAAGCTTTCAAATGTTACAGTAATACCACTTTTTAAGATAACACGTAAACCATCTCCTCTTACTTTTGTTATGCTCAGATTTAGAATCTCTAAGCTAATTTAGAAGGGAACTTTAGCATATAGAGGGGGAAAATAATAACTTTTCCCCCTTTTGTATTAATTCACAATAGAGGAAAAAAAGAAATCCCTCCATCATATTCTGCCTTTTTGCAGAGTTCTTTAGCAAAGTTTCTTGCCTGCTCATCTGCCAACACACCATTACAATAATGACACCTGCCAACACATACATGAACACAATCCCATTTTTAACATGTCAGTATCTTAGAATTTTGTTTAACTTCTTTTTTTGTGGTTGTTAATTTGACTCCTAGAAATATAAAAGCACTAGAAAGAATTATAAAATTTAGTTTCTCATTGTAAACTACACCAAAATAACTAGCAAAAGAAGTCTTTCTGTGTTTAAATCACCACTCAATAGTGTCAGATGCCAACCATGCTGATCTTTAATGATACTGGCATTATTGTCTACTCTGAGACAGAGCTAAATTCAACCAGGAGAAAGCTTATATTCAGCATTATAATCAGAACCAGAAAGGCAATCAAGAACCATGAATTATCTTTATTTGCATTACTTAATGTCTTTTTATGATACTGTACGGTCTTCAGTTTAACCTCCTTTGCATTAGAGTGATAAAAACTGATTGATTAGATTTATAACGCTAGTTTTTTCACATAAAAACTTGGATCTTAGTGAAATATTTACTTACATATGAGAAAATTGCTCTCATGAACAATTCTATCTCAAAACACTTAAATTTGAAGACTATGCACAGCAAATCAACTGTGATATACCAATAAATTTCAGGTGCAAGATAGAACTGATCTTGACAGAACTCACAGCTGAGCCCTCCTTCACATGAGGTTTTAAAGAATGTATTTTTCAAAACCAGAGTGAATAATGAGCAAGTTAACCAAGTAAGAGATCTAGGTGTGCCATGCGAAAAATCTAGTACACACCACCTATTCCATCTTCACCCCTAAGCTTTGGAGAAGGGCCTTCAACAGCTGAAAAGAAATCCCAAGTCTGCCCCCAAACCTCATCTGGTGCAGCATCAAATGTTCGCTCAGAAATTCTGTACCTTCATTAAATTGAACGAGGCTGCATGACAGAGATGTAAACATTTAAGTGATCCACAGAGAGAAACTCATGCTTCCTATAACACAAGTAATGAATTTAATACATTTAATCTGTACGTGTACGTATTTTATGGACACATATGCTCACTCACTCTCCCCCCTTACACACTTTTAATACGTTTGCTGCAGGGATAGGGGACAAGAAATAAATTCTCTCCCAAAAAGTCACCTATTTAGGGAAGGTGATTAGACATTAATATATCTGTTAAACACACAATAAATGATACTGCCAGAAAACTAGCTTTATGATATTAGATACAACTTCAGAGGTAGATTATTAAAGGAAAAATAAAATAAAATTAAATATACAGATATATAGTTTGAGTAACAAATATCTAAAAAGGTTTCTTACTCCTCTGCATTATACCTGCTTGCTCGGTATTTATTTCAAATTCCAGGTGCAACAATGAAGGGCATACATATTTCTTTATCATTCATCTTTCACCAGCACATTAATTAAAAAAAAATGTTAAAAGCAACATAGTTCTCTGTTAACCTTACACTGTTTTGTACGTATGAATTCAAAAAGAGTTATCTGTTCAACTTCCGTGTCACAAGATCCCTCAGTTCTAAATTGATGCCCTTTATTTTTCCAGTAGGAGCATATTATTAGAAATAGCAGGAGCAGTAAGCATAGAAGCAGTTCATGGAATTAAGAAATTTGCCATTTTGCAACAAAGCAGAACTCTTGACAGCCCTCTCAAAACATCTTTTCCAAAAACAAAGCTGCACCATATTTCATTTTACTTGTATATTATACTCACCTTCATCTGATTTTGTAACAGATGGAGGGTTGTTTACAAGTTCTTCTGCATTTCCTTCTCCACCTCCACGAGATCTTGAATTCCAGACTTTAATGACTTCAACATCATTATCACTGCCACTTCCACTTGAGCTACACTCTTTCCTCACTTTTTTCCCCTTGGATTTTTTTTTCCTAGGAAGATAACATTGTACACCCCATTATTATTATTTTTTTTAATCCCACTGCTAGAGGACATATTCTAATAGACATACATATATTAAAAAACCATTTACTTTTATAGAAATCACTTAAGTTCTATTAGGGAAATAAATCCAAGAACAAACAACAAATAAAAGCTCAATTACTTTGCATAATCATCAGAGCTTAAACTCATTGAAGTTTCATCGGAATCTGAAGCTATGAAGTCATCCAGACTGTCTTCATCAAAGTAGCCCTTAAAAGAAAAAAAAAAAACAGAAATTTTATTAAGTATGCTCATCTAGAAGCTTTTATTAAACCTTTAGCCATCTGCTTATTCTTCATTTAAACAATGGTAAGTTCTACAATGGGATGGACTTTCAAAATGTTTTAAGAATGACTACATATCCAGAAACTAAAAATACGACAAAAACAGCAGGAAAATTACCCCACAGCAACAAAGATTTCCACTAATTTGACGAAACTTTACCTAGTATTTAGCATAGCTTATTTGGAAAGTTCTCAATAGAGAGTATTTTGATACATCTAATTTACCTTATTTTCTTTGCTAATATAGTCCAGCTGCAAACACCAGGGGTGAGTCCAGATTCTGCTCAACATCTGGAAATCCTGGAATAGCTTAGCTCCAGCTTTGCCTCGTCCACCTTCATTGCCACTACCTACACCTGACAATAAAGTTCAGGTTTGAGAATGAAACCTTGAAGGAAGTTAGCCACATAATGTTCCTGCTTTGAACAATCTGTTAGTGAAGTACTGAGTGTTCTCTCCAGATGAACATCATATTGTAACGTCTCTTGTAAAAGAGGTCAAATTACTCAGTCACAGGCATTTTTCTCCTAGTTAAAGTTGTCAAAATTAGATTTTCCCCTTTTTCTTGACAATGAGAAACATGATTATATTTTTACATAAAAGCACATTTCTTCCCAGTATAGGAATAAATCCAAATCCTCTTAAAAGGACAGTCAAGTCTATTTATTTAGAGTGTAAAATCAGCTCTTAAAAAGCAGCCCAAGCTAAAAAGCAAAATAAAATTTGTGTTTAGTTTTCAATGAATTTGGCTTATTGTTTTGAGCTACTTTTTTTTTTTTTAGTAACTTGTAACTCTGCATTTATCTGTTAAAATAAAAAATTTTAAAATGCCCAGCCTATTTGCATTGTTCAAGCACAAATCAACGCAAAGTATACAAAAAATGTTCTAACTCTGAACATTTTATGTCTCAATTACTCATTAAGCAGTACAATAACGTAAGGTTCTTGGAACTGATTGGCTGTCACATTTATTGCATCCATAATTTAAGGCATGTATACTTACCAGAAAATAGTATCTGCTGCATCAAAATTATCAAACCTCTATGGCAAAGCAGGCACAAAGCTTATTCAATGCATTTGCTCACGGACAAGACAATCCCAGTAGATGTATACAGAGCACAAGGATTTTAACAAACCAACTTCTTGCTATGTTTTAATCATAAAACAGCTTTAAGTAACTTTCCATTTGAGCTCCCCTATCATGTTTGGAAATGGAATTATTCTCAGGTTCAACTTCGCTAAACTTGAGCTAATATGACAGAGAAAATTATTGTCCTGAACTCAAAGTTAACAATTCTCTCTTTTTAATTTTCTATATTTCAGAAGTGAAAATAAAACATACATCATATTCATTAAATAAAGGAAAAAATGGAAAGCTTAGAAAATTGCATCTAAAATGTGTATTTTTGTTATATGCCTCTGTTATGGGGCACAGGAAAACAATTTTAAACATTTGCAGATGGAAAGCAGCAATTCCCCTTCTATATCCATCTTCACTAACAGGACTCACTGTTTTATTTAATGAAAATCAGAGAGCATGTCTTTCTCAGTGGAACTCTTTAAATACAAAAGTAATCCAAAGAACTAATGCAGGCATCAGTAACCATTTTAGAGATTTCCTCTGAAGACCTGGGCCATGGGTAGCTTACACAGCTTTCTTCTCTAGAAAAGGCAATTCTTCCTTCCTTTCTCTCTCATTTCCCTCCTTCCCATGTTGTCTCTGGCCCTAACTACTAGATGACCTGACTGAGCTCACCAAACTGGCAGGACACTAACCCAAGATGAAGAGAAAGTAAATGACGCTTTCTACCAGGTTCAGGGAGTTGAAGCAGCTCACCAAGGGCTGCAACAGTACAACCCATTTTGATAGCTGCAGACTTAGGCTCAAATAATTCTGTTGAGCCCTCAAAGTCCAGACAGATTAATTAAACTACCTGTTAGGGAATGCACTTTCTTATAGTTAGTTACACACACACAACCTGTTAATAAATTAATTGTTCCAACCATGGAGCAAATTTGAAGCTCATTGTAATAGGCTTTTTGCCAGAGCAAATCTTTCCCTTAGCCTTAACAGACACCAGATTAGGGGCTACTTTCTCTTACCTGCTGCCTGCTTAATTAAAAAAGGAAGTATTGAAAGCCAGCGTCTGTAAAGACTTCTGTACAGAGTAAAATAGTTGTAAACATACAGCACTAGCTCTTACGTTAATCAATGATCCATAAAAGATTTACTTTGCCATCTAAAAGCATGCCAGACCAACAGCCAGGGTTGTAGAGTCTGAAATTACAAAACCAGCCCTGATTTGTATTAGAAATAGGCCAAAGAAAACCTACAAGACTACTGTAACTCTTGTAATTAATCAGATGCTATGAAGAACTATGATGATTTAAACCTAAACCATCGGGATGCATGGTTGTAAAGTAAATAACTAATGGGCTATTTACTTTTGGAAGACATTTAGAATGATGTAAAAGTACACAGAATGCAAATAAGCAGCTTTTCAGAACATTTATATAAAGAAGAGTCAATACAGGACTGACTACAATACAGAACTAATTAGGTATGAACGCTACATAAAAGTTTGGGCTTGTTTATATACTGTTTTGAAGTACTATTAATGTAAGAAACTTTCACTTCTTTTTTTCTTTAACTACATAAAACAAAATGCTTTTACTCCTTTAGAATAAAAGACCAAAAGGAGCAGTTTGCATGTAGATGTCCTATTATTACTGAAGATATCAGTGGAAGTGAAATTACTTTCATTGGTCCTTCAAAACCCTCTACTTCTATAACTTACACCAAATAAAGGCATCAGACAACACACTTGTAGAAATGAAATCTAGCTGGCAGTTTGTCTAGGCAATCACAAACTGCACTACTCAGAATCTATAGTCATTAAGACAACACAGTGAATTTCATACTGCTATAAATCACAGCTTGATTTGAGATGCAATTAATCTTTCTTGTAATTAAACTTGGGAGAGTAACCAGAATAGAAAAAGAGTTTTAAAAAATCCCACAGCAGCAACAGACAGGCATTTTAAGACAGGTGCAAAAAAAACAAAAAACAAAAAACAAAACAAAAAAACAAACAAACAAAAAAAACAAAACAAAAAACTGTCACAACAGACTATGTAATACATTTTGTAGCCACTGCAAAAACTGAATATCGGTTTCAAGCTTTCACAAAAGCCTACTGCAGCACCTTAAACATGACTATGGAATTCAACACACGACCATTAAGATAATTATTGTAAGTAGTATCTAAACAAAAAGAATTGTTCCAGAACCCAAAAGCTGCTGCTGAGGAATCTGGCTGCATAATGCACAGCGGTACAGAAAACTTCATTTAAGAGTTCCTTGAGATTCCCATTTTAGCAGTCCTATGTGGTACTACCATTTAGGAGTGTTGACATTTTGACACCTTGATACACTAAATTACAAGCTGCAAAGTTTTATCTCTCGTGTAAGCGAACAGCACCAGTAGCCCATAGTGACGTGTATTTTTTTCCCCCTTATACACCTTACCTTTTCAATTAAACAAGTTTACATTAATTGGAAAGAAGCAAGAATTGTCATCGTGAAAGTCAGACTTGAGGGTTTTCGAAAACAAGAGAGGAGACAGCTCCACAAAAGAGCCAATATTTGACAAATAAAAGTTTCAGCTAGCATAATGAAAAAGGAAATTGCAAGGCTTGACAGCATGCTTACACCAGTGCAGCTCAATTTTAAATTCTCTCCCTCCAATCTTACTATCAATATTATGTTTCTTGAAAGAATAAAACATTAAATAAATTCCATTTTATATTTAGAAAAGGAATAGAAAGGAGAGATGAACCACAACCTGAAGGTGGACTACCATTGAGATGCATTACTATTCCTCTAAAAAAACAGTGATGTGCAACCAAATGTTTTGCTATAATTCAAGTTTCAGAGCTAAGGTAAATCTTACAGGAAGGAGAAAAATACACCCATAGAGCTGACTATATGTATATATATATATATGTATATATAAAAACAACAAAACTCTACCAACTTTAGCAAAAATCCCCTTATTAAATGACCATTAATCTTGTTACCAGAGAGAATCGTAGGCACATACCTGTCAAATGATCCAAGTAGTATTGGTAGAGTTTGCACTGAATAGGTGTCATTCTAACTTCCAGAACATACTCATATTTTGGTGGGAGGAACTTTGTTAATGCTGTGTAATCTTTCCTCTGTAATTTTACAAGCAAGATTTTAGTCATTATAAACATGAAAGTGACTACTGAGAGCTTAAGAACTTCTGGCATCTCCAATGACAAGGTACCATGCATAAATTACAATGATTCAGATGCTCTCCTACCACACAGGGGAAAAAAAATAACCCACTAAATAAATCCATTTACAGATGCTGTCTGCAGAGGCCCACCTTACATAGTAAATGTAGTTGCCCAGTTGCCTAGTTAAAAGTAGATGACCCAACAACCCCTTGTCCCAGTTCCAAGTCCTTGTGAAGCTGACTGCAACTTCAGTAGCTGCTCTGGTAACTACTGCTTTTGTGTTTCATTTTTAATGCTAAAACCATTCCTGGGAATGCATGGGTAAGTCAAGTAGCGAAAGTTAACTGTTTTCTAGTTTAGAGTATGTCATTTGTGAACACTTGTTTGCTTGGGGCAAAGCAAAATTTACTTTTGTTTCCATCTTTTCTACTTTCACACAAGATTCTCTCTCTCTCTCCCCCTTCATCCTAATGGTACACAGTGTATTGATCGTGACCGAGACACCGCGCAGGAGTTGGTGGCCCATGAAGCAGCCCCAGGAGGCTCGGGCCTGTGCTGCATGACTTTCAGGCTCAGGCTGCGCTGCACAAATCCCTTGGCTGCAGGATAAGCTCAGCCAGCTCGCTGTAACAGAGGAGCCTGCGGGCAGCTCCCACTTGGTACCGGCGATTATGCCACCTGCGTGGCCTTGCCTTTATCTGAAAGGGTAGCAAGAAGCTCCCACGTGAACATCCCTTAGGAACAGGGTTGTTTTCTTGTAAGGAAATGACACAATACATCAAACGAGAGCTTCTCTCCATGGACAGGATCTGTTCTGTGCAGCGTACCGTGGGAAAATCTATCCAGGCTCCGGCCGATGCTGCATGAGCATGGGGTGCTCACTATCTGAAGGAGCCCAAGATCTACGTCCCCTCCCAGTGCAGAACAAACGGTAAGGGCCTTGGCTAACAGGACTAATTTTGTTGCAGGACTGCTTTCTCCATAACATGTCATAAGTCTACTGATTACAGAATGTGTTTTAGGAAATTGTTTTAATATATTTATTTATAATAATTGGAGTTTCCATGCTACCCGTCTCGTTTATAACATGAGCAAACTGTAATGAGGAATGGTTTGTGTTCCTGTACTGCTGTAAAGACATGTAGAATTGTGTGTGCTATCTTCTTGCTCCTATTCATATTTCCACGATAATCATCCTATGACAGAAAGTCCTCTACCAGTCTTACACTCTGCTGTAAATCTTCTAATTCCTTTCGGGGAGAGCTATCTGCTCACGGGACTATCCCACTATGACCATTTGACCCAGGCTCAAGCCCACTGGGTCTACTTAATCAACTGTCAACAACTGCAAGTATGCAGAACATGTGGAAAAAACACCAGAAAACTGTACACGAAGGGGGCAGACACAGCTCTGACATGAACAGAGCGTGCTGTGCCCCTGCCTGTGCCCAAAGCAGGGTCGCTGTGCCAGGACAGGGACAGGCAGGTCTGCAGAAGCACAGCCAGGAACAGGGACCCAGTGCCACCCAGTGTCACACCTCTCGTCGGGCTGCAGGTGCCCTGCCTTATAAAGGAGAAGAGCAGTAATGTTACGCTGATGGCACATGAGGTGTGACACCACAGCAGGTAAAGCGAAGAGCAAGCAAGCCAGCCATCATTCTGTTTTAGGTTTGTTTGTTTTTTCCCCTCCATTTAAGGTTTTTAAGTAAGTTCTTCACCCTTTTTGACCTGATTAATTTTCCTTCTCTCCTCTTCCCAACTGTTCTGATTCTTGCAAATAAAAAAATAGGAATCCAGAACCAAGTGACAAACTATGGATCACCAACTTTCTATGCAGATTTTAGGCAGATGAATTTTCAAATGTGTATTCTTCAAATGTATGCATGGAATTAAAAGAGAGCATTTCAAACCACACCTACTCTACCATATAATTTTTTTACTCTCCTAACAGGAAAACTGCTATATTCTCTAATATCCGTATATATCCTGCTTAGGAGACATTGATATTCGGATAAAAACTATGTATTTTTATAGGGTTTTGTAGTTACAGTAAGTAATGCAGAAATCAGGTAACCAGTGACAGTATTCAAGTCAAAAGTATCATCTGGATTCAACAGAGCACTCACACAGCAAATTTACAGACCTTTGAGTGTTTTCATCAGAACAAAATGAAATAACTCCTCCCCCTCCCTGCAGCTAATTCAAGTAATTAGTTACAGTAAAACTGTTCTCACCTGAACGCATCCAGCTAACATCTCATAGAGAATATGTGCACGCTTCTTCATTACTCTGACATCTACCAGAGTGGAGTCTGCACACTGACCGTTCTGAATTGGATTTATAAATCGATTTCGGAATTCTTTAATTGAACCAAGCAAATTCTCCTTAATAAAGTTAACCATGCAGTGATCTAGAACAAAAAGATCAGGCTCAAGTCGTTCAAAAGCAAAAGTACAGTACTGGGATGAATTCTAACACAAAATGAACGCGTCATAACTAAACCAAGAACTTTCTGTCAAGGAAAAAATCCAAATCCAACATTCTCAGATAAGGGCATCTTAAACTGATGCACACTGCTGGCACACAGGTAACATCTGAATTTACTGTCAGATTTAAAACTACCTCAATCTTAGATGCTAAACAAATTTTGAGAGCTTCTGTACACCAAAGCAATTATATGACAAATCATGTTTGTAAAGATTCTGAAATGGATTCAAAAACATATTAATCAATACGAAGAAATATTACAGCATATTAACAAACAGGAGCAAACATCACAAGCTAATATAGAATGAAATTCCTGAGGCAGTAACATAAATCACTGTTTTAACAAGTTTACTAAGAACACTGCTCTACAACAGCTTAAAACAATTTAAATTGATGCTCCTGCAAGACTTGGTCCACCCGTTTCCCCTCTAAATCCTCCCTTTCCCTTTGGACATGCTGAGACTCATCTGACCCTTTGGTGAGCCACACCAAGGAACTCAACTGTCAGAAAGCTATTCACTTCTGCAGCATTAATTTGCTGATACTCCTCATACTGGCTCCCTGAGGAATCAGATGTATGTGAGGCCATGCCAAGAGAAGGGATGGAGGAAAGGCCAGACTCCCAACAGCTTTGGCTTAACTTGGCTTAAATTATCACAGAAATGCATCTTGAGACAATCACCAAATACACAAAATGCAAAATGCAAAAAAAAAAAAAAAAACCACTTGTTAGATTTTTTTTTTTGCTGTTACAGAAACATAGCACACAGCTTCACCATGTCAAATTTTTTTCTTCTAATCAAACTAAATCTATCTGTAATTATATATTGCTGAAAGGCAAGAGTACATGCAAAAAAATAACCATGTCTTAAACAAGAGAACTACTCACATTCTATAAGATTATTTTGCAGTGGTGTTCCTGTAAGAATTATTCTTCTCCTAGACCGAATAGAATTCATTGCCTTAGAAACAGCAGATGCTTCATTTTTTAATATATGCCCTTCGTCACAAACAACAAAGTCAGGACCTAGAAATAAATAAGAACATTAGATCTTTTCCATCTTTCATAACCACAAAGAAACTAGCTGCTTAAAGAAGCTGAAATATGTTCTACTAATGTTTTTTATGCCTTTTTTTTTTTTTTAAAGTATCATTAATATTCACTTTCAGCCTTTACACAGGCATTCACAGTAGCTGTTCTGGTAAACTACAGGCTGTTACCTGTAAAATCTTCAAGGAAGGACTAAATACAGCTTTCTAAAATATTCCTTTAAAAACTGTCTGTCCATGCAGCTAGTGCATGCATGTCTATTCGTACACTCTGTCAAAACTTCTTAAAACCATTCCTTAAATTCAGCTTATGCTGCCATCTACTGGTACTTAGTCAATTAAAACCCAAAAGATCAGGTAGCCAGTAATTTTTTTGAGTAAGGCAACAGATCAGTATCAACAGTATTCTGATAGAATTATTAAGAGCTAGAATTTTGGGTTTACAAAAAATATCAAATTTGGTAGAATACACTTACGCATCCTAATCTTTTTCAGATTTGTGGCAATTTCTGGAAGCTCTTTCCTCGGAAGGATACTTGAAAGACATTTGTAGGATCCTACTGGTGACTGAATGAATGTTCTTCCAGACCTAAAACTGACCTCAATTCCTGTACTATCAACCATGAAGTCAGCTGAAGTCAAGTTTACACACCTCTAAAAAACACTATCTAAAGCCATTAGCTGGATTCATCTATTCAGTTCTAAAAAGCTGGCATTTGAGGTGGCAAAGAAGAATTTATCAGCATGATCAATCTAATCTTTTATAACTTACTGAGGAAAGTTTTCCTCGGATTAATGTTAAACTGATTTGTAAAGGAGAAAATCAACTATAGGAAAGTGATCAACACAGAAACCAACAGATCAATCACACCTTTGACCAACTGCATGTTTTAATGCCAATGCCAGCCATCTTAATCGCACCATTTTAAGTGTCAAGGTGATTGGAATCTTACACACTAATAGAAAAGGAACCAAGAAGGTATTTTTTCTGATCAGAAAAAAAAGTCTTTTAACCAAGTCTAGAAGGCAATTATGAAAATCCAGTACCTATATGAATTCCAAACACATTAGACTTGGACAAGTGTACCGATTTCTGAATTCTCACACCTGCCACAGAAACATTTCCCCATATTATTTCACAACCTTTGTACCTTCCCCAGCACAGACCACACTGAATGGCTACACACAAAGACCTTCTTCAATTTTAGGCAAGCATCTCTTGGTGACAGATCCTTTCTATAGTCCTCATTCTGAACTACCTCAGGGCTAGTGTTTCCTGAAGAGTTAGGAGCTTGCCAACAAGCTGTTCATACTGAGATAGTTTGGAGCTGTTTTTCTGAGAACTGAAGCATTTGTAAAGATTTGCAGCATCTCCCCACCAGATCTGACAGTTTGCACATTAATATAGCATTCTCAGAAATTGATTTGGTCTAGTACATTATGCTTACAACCAGAATCAAAGTACATTAGAAAAAAAGATAATGAAATTTTAATGATGGTTAGCAAGCAAAATTCTGCCAATAAATCCAGAAATCATTTTCAGTAAAGACTGTGATTTTAACATGAACATGGCAGTTATTTAAAAAAAAAAAATCACTGTTGCTTAGACTAAGTGAATGATAGCAAAAATATGAAAAAAATATATTGGTATAACTTTTTGTGGTTTGTTTGGCAGTCATGTAGCATTGATATCTTGAACTAACATCTTGGCTGCAATTCAGTGACATGGATTGTCATACATTCGTGGTTTTTTCTTGTTCTTAAAAAAATCACTACAGACAGAGCATTTATCAAAATATCATAAGGGAATGTAAAACATTGAGATCTCAAGGGATTGTTCAGTCCATTTTCTTCATCTGAGATAATAGTTATGGGAGTAGGATGCATCCTCCCTGAGAGAAGTAAAACTCCGTGACCTCTCTCTTCTGCTAATACACTGTGCGTTAGCACCTAATCTAAACAATCTCTGATGCAAATCAAGATAAATTCTGCCTTTTCCTTTGACCAACTCATGTAAAAAGCAACTCAAAAATCTCTCACTAACGAGCTTTTATATGGTGGAAAATTTGTCAGTTTAATTGTCTTGTTTTCCAGGCTGAAAAGCCTTACTCTTTCAATCTTTCTTCAAAGATCAGTCTTCAACTTCTTAACCTTCTTGCTGTACTTGCACACATTAATATACTGACATAAATAAAGCACACTCAGTGATAGATACATAGCTATACAGATATACACACAGTTCTCCTTTTACTCTGAAGTCTACAAGAATTTGTCTGCTTTATACAAATGTCAATTAAAGATCTCTTTCCAAGTTAAACAGTAATGGAATTTTTATAAGTAGCAACAAGAAAAAATAAAACCACAAAATTAGTGAACAGCTGCAAGCCTAGCACAGCAGCTATCAATAAACCAAACAGCATTTTATCAGTTGTACAAAGCGTTATGGGAAATTATTTCTTGCTTTGCACGAGTATATAATCCTTCTATTATTTCACATAGCAGAGCTAGTTAATTAATGAAATAACTTCTCACACTATTTCCCCACCCATAAACTTTGGCTAAACCTTCCCTCTCTGGTCCCCTCTTCCGTAGCATACATATAGTGCAAAACATAAGCTTCTACTACAGAATATGTCTACCCCAGCAGTACTAATTTTAACCAGACACAAATCATTAAATTATCACTCAAATACCAAATCTGCAACTTTTAAAATTAAAAAGGCTCCCAGAGACCAAGATTCTCCTATTTACAGTCACAGCAGTAAGCCAGCACATAGCTTCATAACTCTTCCACTAGCAGTCAGCTCGACTGCCAGTGCTGTGATTCACAGAGAGAGCAAGACACAATTAATGGTCGTTGCAAGATACTTCTCACCAATTTAGACAATCCAAATGTGTCCAAAAAGTAATGGATAACAACAGAACATTTCTGTCTTTTTGGAATTAAATAGAGAAGGATTTGAAGCAAAGTAAAAATAACTACTGAGTTATTTCAGTGTTAAGTGCTCCTAATGGTCGGATTCCACCCTACCAACCAAGTAACCCACAAAGAGATCAAAATGAGGTTTCCACATTCATATGAAATTACTCAAAACCCACAAGGCACAGTGTGCCAGTTTGTGGACTTCAGTAAACCTACAGAAGTTAACAACCTAATCACAAATGCTGCTCTACCATGTTGTCCTAAGCTGTCTAAACAGGCTTGGAAGTAGAACACAACCACGCCCATAAGCAGGATGTAAAAACCAAAAAGGACTCACAAGAGATGGGACACGGAATATCACACAAAGACACTAGGTCTCCTCCATAAAATTCCATGGCCAGTATGCCACCTCACTCCACAGCGGTGTTGAATTTAAAGTTACATAAACACAAATCCATGAAAGAAGGGACAATATTGTTGTAAAGACATCCCTCATACCATGGTTCCCTTAAACTTTCCATAAGAAAAATAACCCACAAAAATCAGTCACTGTAAGAGTTATCTCAGATCCTCCATTCTTTGCTGCAGAAACTTAGCAGGACAAGTTCTCTGGGGGAATCCTTCAATTCTTTCATGAATTTTTGGGGAAATTAGATGGAGACATGAGTTGTTTTTTTTTCTTTCATCATTACAAACAAAATTTTCATTGAATACAAATACACCCGAACAAAACCCACCAAATACAAAGCCACAATCAGGCTACTGTTACTACAGGACAATAGCTCATACCCTTTCTTCTACGGATGTCACCTTCCCAGCAACATTCTCAACTTTAAGCAATTTTCTTCATTGCTTAAATAATGCCTGTAGCTTCAACATGATCACAAAAATAGTTCATCAGCTATTGTACAGGAGCTTTCCTGAGTTAAACTGGCAGCTTCTCAAAGTGGCCCTCTACAGAGCTGGAAATGCCAATTCTGCTAAGAAGGCAGGGGATGGAAGCATGTGCAGAGTGTGGGTAGAAAAAAGAACCAACCGCTTTACAGCTCAGCTTAGCTCTTCAATCATTTTAGCTGCAGTACCAAACCACACCTCAGGAAGGCTCAACAGGAATGTAACCAGCAGAGGGGATTTTCATCTCTGCAGGGTACACAAAATCTCAGTACAAAGAGAAATGCCAACTAAGAGGCTACCAAAATATATTATAAATATGTGTCAGTAAAAAACTGCTAACGGAGCCAGTTGTTTCAACCTGTGGGAACTATCATATAGAAGGATGCTTATCAAGCTGTTTTTGAAAAGATAATCCAGTGAAAACAAGAAGAAAGGAAGTAAGTTTTGATAAGATTTTAAAAAGAGACAAATTAAAATAAAGGACTGGAAATCTGAGAATTGCTACTATCAGCTTGATAGTAAGATCTTGACATAAGATCTTATGTCTTGTTGAAATGTCAATTTCTGATTTTTAAAACAACTGCACTATTCACAGTCAGAAGTAGCCTTCATGACCTCCAAAGTATTTTGTAGCATTTTATCTATCTTATCTTTCAATCAGTTTATAAGGGAAAATCACCTTTGTTACTACCAGTCTGGCCACAGCTCTCTGATCTAGATGGCAGCACCCAGCAATGCTTTCAATTATCTCAAAATATTTCTTTAAGCTACTTACTTCCTATCTTTGACAAGTCGTCATTATTCTTCACTTCTGAGGTTTCCCAACTCATAAGACGACCATTTAAAGAAGTAAATTAATTTCATTGTTGGTTTGCTCAATTTCTATCAATATTTTTAAATGACATTTTCATCGGGGTTCAGGCTTCGTAACTTGATTCATTTCCATTTTTCTTCATTTCTTTTTTAACCCAAATTCAAAATTATCAGCAGCCTTGAAAGACTTTGGAAGCCAGAGCACTGACCTTGTTCTTGCCTGAAGATGGAAGATTACAATTTAAGCAGTGATTTGTCCATAAAATGAACATGTGTGGATTTATCACACCCAGTAAGCTTTGACTTTAGCCATCAGTAGGCTAGTATGAAATAATTTTCCACGCTTTCTTGGAAACGGTCCTAAATTCTTCCTTTGGAACTACTACAATTTCTTTTACGTTCCCTTCTTAATCTTAATCTCAAAACATACATGGCTTTCAGAAAAGTTATTCCAGAAGTCCAAGCTATTGACATAGAAAAACAGGTTTTCATCACTGTATTTTAAACAACATATCAGTGCAAGAGCTGCAAAAAAAACAGAAGCGCTTTCTGCCCATTCAACTCATGAGTCACTTAAACTCAGCTATAACTACTTAGTCTTAAATATGCTCAACTTATTTCTAGTAAACTACACTATTTTTAATATGAATAAAACCCAACATGCTATTTTGCAACTTAAACAGTAGAGCATTTTAAGTCTTCAGCAAATAAGTGTACTATGTTACCACTTACAAATTCGCTAAATACTAGGGATACCAGCTAATGCTAACCCCTTTTAAGTTTAAAAAGCAAAAATATACTTTTTTTGAAAAACAAAATGCACAGGATTCCCACAACAATGTATAGGCTATAAACTCAGAGATCATGTCAACAATATGCTAACAGCACAGCTCTGAACAACGACTGTTTTGCTCAGGGCCTGGTTCTCTGCTAGATAGAGCAGACCTGGAGTTGTTGCTGCTCTGACCCTTTCCCAAAGCCCCAGCAGCACCTTCCTTCTTCACCATCTCATCCCGACCAGGTATGTGCGTCTGCTTAATCTAAGCCAATTCAGAGAGCTAAAATACATACAAACTAATCATTTTTGAAGGTTTACTTTTGGCTTTTTTTATGTTCCTGAACCAATTCATAACAGAATCAGTGAAATGCCACTTTCAGTGCAATGGAACAGGCAGTAACCTGCGGAAATAGCAGAGAGGTAGTAACATGAGCAGCTTTGGTTTCAATTGGTTAAAGTGTCACAAAACCATATTTTTTCATGTTAAAATTAGCGCTGTGCCTTAAAGACTAATATAGATACACTACCACAATGGAACAATAATACAAAGAAGGGAATAGATAAAATTTAACAGGCACTCTAAACATGATTTCAGATTATGCAAGTGAAAGATTTTCCTTAGTAATGGGATTCAAACCAACTGAACTTTGTTTTCACTTTTGCGCTAAAGCTTGAAAGCGAATGTTAAACATTAAATATTAAATTTCAAGAATCCAACTCAAAGTTAAATATCTCAAGATCAATAAACCTGTACTAATGAAGTGACTTGTGCTATATGACTTCAACATGAAGACAACATTTTCAACAGACCAATAATTCTGTGAGTTGCTAGATAAATTTTTTGTGCAAATTTAGAAATTTAGGAAAAGATGGAGAGACACAAGGAAATTGAAAAATACTTCAGAAGACAGTTTATACGGAAAGCCAGGCACACAGATATTATCAGGTAATAATACTAATAGCAAACTGACAAACTTCCAGACTAAGAAGGAAGACAATCCATCATAAGCTAACCATTTGCTCATGCTTGTGTTTGTAAACTATTATTTTATTTAAGGATCAGAGAGACTGAAACTGCTCAGCTGCATTGCTGGAATATACGTACAGAGAGCTAAAAACCAACCTTTCATGCTCAGGTTACACACGCAGCTGTTTGATTTTCAAAGTGTTTTTTATGACTGCAACACACAATCAGGACACTAGTCAATTACACCTTTTCTCTACAATCAATTTCTATTTTACTTCATCATTATGAGAATATAATTTCTAAAGTTCTGTAACAATAATCACAAAATGATTTTTCCGCATTTGTGAAGTTTGTAAAACTTCACAAAATCAAGCTCACCGAGACCAATTACAAGCCAGACCAATGCTATATTTCACCTGAAATCAGAATGTTCAAAAAAAATAAAAAATGACATCAGCCATACGTTAACAGTCAAGTAACCAAAAGTCCAGTCAGATAACTAAAACCCAAGAAAATCTACTTCCAGAATCAAAAATAGTATTTCCCTTACCTACCACATCCCATATCTAATCAATTTTAAGAACAAAATCAAAGTTAGAGCAAAGGTATCTTTTCAATAGAGTATTTAAAATATACTGCGCTGTGAATAACCTTACGTTCAGATATCAGTTACCAGCTCAGAATTTGGAAGAAAATTTTGCCATCTTGGTGAAATTTGCTAATCCTGAAGTTTTTAGTTGCTTTTGGTGATCACCTGATAGATTGGTTTTTATCTACTTAAGAGTATTTTCAAGTGCTTACATACACATTTTATGGAAGTTTGCCCAGTTCAGCTGAGCTTAAAACCAAACGTCTGTTTCATAGACTGAAAAAAATGAAAAAGTGCTTTATCTGCAATCAGTTAATTAGCACTTAATTAATATGCATTTGTTCACACTTCTGAGGTATGTTCTCAACTGTTCATGTGTAGTCACTCCTGTAACTGTAGGATTCTAGTGAGAATCAAGTAGTTTGTGGCTGTAACAAATTTGCAAATTACAATAACCACCAGTTCACACTTGAAATTACCATGCAAAGAAAGCAATACCAGCAAAAAAGATACCTATGAAAAACATTTCCAGTATATATTCCTGTGGTCATTTCTGTATTTGACCTAATACAACAGATCGTTACAGACAGTCTATTTACAAAAGCACACGGGGTAGTTTCTGAACCACCACCACTTCTGTAATTCAGCAAAGGGCAATAAAACAAAACAAAAAATTGTGATAAACCTCACTAATGTCATTGTTTAAAATAATTTGCCTAACAGATTGCCATTTGCATGATTACTTCGCTCGTACACTCAAACCTGAAAATTCAGTACATATAACGCACACTTGCATTAATTTTCCACTTACCTGGATCAACTAAAGCTTTATTAAATATTTCTTTAAGTTTTCTACTCTTCACATTCCTTCCTTGTGCAAGATTACGATACATCTCATAGCCTATTATCATCACACCTCCTTCATCTTGCCAACGCTGGAGCATATAGCTTCTCTCTTGAGGGCGTTTCACAGTTGCTAGTTCACAGA
>VXAL01003203.1:135781-161724 GCA_013399475.1 Chauna torquata | reverse complement strand
T
This sequence comes from Chauna torquata, assembly GCA_013399475.1. Taxonomy (NCBI): domain Eukaryota; kingdom Metazoa; phylum Chordata; class Aves; order Anseriformes; family Anhimidae; genus Chauna; species Chauna torquata. The sequence goes on along the minus strand of VXAL01003203.1, from coordinate 161,723 downwards.
TTTTTTTTTTTTTTTTGTAGATTTCTTCCCCAAACATAAACATTTTGGTTAAAGTGTGCTGGAAGGATAAGGTTAGCCCCAGGCATCGCAGTACCTTCACAGTCAGCCTCTCACAAGGCTGTGCCAGAGACAAGCGCTTCGAGCACTCTCGTACAGACTCCCCACTGGTGGGGCATGGTTTCCTTCGTTGTGAACGAGAAGCGATAGAGGGAGATGTGTGCTGGAAAACAGTGCCACTGCCGCTCTTGTTTCTTAGACAACCCTGTCCCGGTTCTGTCTGGAGCCATTGCTATCATTCAGCACGCACCCAGTGCTAAGTCCACAGAGCTCTGCAGGGAAACGCGTTCCCTAAGCTGGAAGTCAGGGCTGATATTCTCCCCAGGGCTGGTCTTAACGTGGTTGAGGATGAGCAACTGGGCAAAGGAGCAAGCTGCAGCCATGCCTCTCCCTGCCCCTCACCTTGGTTGGTTTGCCATCCCCTTGCCTGCTTCTGTTTCACCATGCCTCCCTCTGATGGGCAATTAATTAACGTGTGCAATTGCCTAAGGAAGGATATTAGAAAAGTGTTAAGGACAGCAGGAAAACACAAGCGCAGGAAGCAAGGAGCATTAAACAAGGGAATATGCAAGGGAATGGGAGGGGAACAAAGCCAAAAGGTTGAGGCTGTTCTTATCTTGGCACCAGGACGCCTCTTTTATTGTGCCTGCGCTGTTAGAGGTTACACTATGCACTAAATTAAGGATATGATTAGAAAATAAAAAAAAATCTCTGTTATTTTTCACTTCATCTGGGTCTCAGCCCAGTTTCCTGAACAACGAGTTCTCCAGGCACCGTGGAAGAGGTTTGCAAGGGACCAGGACTAAGCGGCTTGGAGCAGAGGCTGCTCGAGCATCACAGCTGCTGGACGTGTGGCAGTGGCCGCAAACCCACATGGGAGTTAGGATGATGGTATCTGCACCATCTACAAGTTGAAGAGCTTAAATCGATGCAAAGGGAGATTTAGAGCAAACCTGGCTCGGACGATGAAGCACTGGGTAGAATGAAGAGAGGGACCTTGCGCACGAGAGGTCCTACAGCAGCCATAGGCTGGAGCTGGGAGGTGTTAGGGGAAAAGCAACAATATCTGTGGCAGCTTGAATGCAACAGTAGGATGGAGGAAACCAAGCTTACACCAAGACTCTGAGATGCAGTGGAAGCATCACACAACCTCTCCTCCTTGCCACAAAATAATAAGAAGAAACTGCACCATCGAGGCACATCAAATCTGGACACTGGAATCAGCAGAGCGAAAACAGGAAGAAATTAAGTCTGGCGAAGATAGATGTGAAAATCACTGCAACACGCCCTCCTGAAACATAAAGTATCACTTCTAAATACACAGCTTTAAGTTTAACCTCAGGTCATTAAATATGAACAATAAAGTCCTCCTCTAATACCAACTTTATTCAAGCGCTTCAGCACCCACTTGAGGAGTAACACAACGCGAGAGCTTAGGCAAGGACGCAACAAGGGTAAGGCAACATAACGTGCCTGGAGAACCCATTTCACGGCCAAGGCTGCCCAGCAAGCGCTACCTCTGATGCACGTTCCCTGCGCTCCCTGGCCAAGCAAGACCTTCCCAGCGTACAGGAACGCTGCACGTCTGGGTGGATTCACCACGGCCATGGCAGCAAGCTGACTCAAGTGCTGCCTTCTGCGGTGAGAAGAAACATGCCTACGTGCGCGCTAAGCGCACGCCACGCGCCACGGGCATATTTCCCCACCCCTTTCTTTCACGTTTGTCACCGAAGGGTAATACGTTTATCCTAAAGCAGCTTATGCTCCACCGATATTATTCCACCCCAAAAGATAAATTCTTTTCTTACACTAAACTCCAGTTAACTTCCCTTCAAGCCCGGCTCTTGCGAAGTTGCCTGCACGAGAGAAATCCACAGGACTGCTCACATTCGGGAAGCAAGACTCAGAGAACTGACACCGCCGCAACCACTACGCACGATGTGCGCACACCGTGCACGCTGCTGCTGCTGCTTCAGCGGCGCAGCGTGAGGCCCTCATCCCCTCGACAAGAGGATGCTAGTTTAGTGTTTCCCATCCATGGTTCACAGTCTTACCACACCGAATACGAACAAACCACCTCTCTCAGCAGTTTTAAGAGCGAGAATCACGGTGTGTAATTTTACAGCCCGCATCATTCAGCGTCTTAGATGCTAAGCGTTAAGACTGCGTCACAGCAGCTCCCAAAGGCCCGACTTCCAATTTTCTAATCTGACATTGTACCGAAGGCGGTAACTCTTCACCTGGTTTGCTCTTCGTTTTTATGCACTCTGCTTCTAGCCATCGGGTAAAGGGGTTTGTCCTGCATCACTGCTTAGTGCCTCTGGAAGAAAACAGTCGACTAGAAGCACCTTGCTCGGTCCCAGCATCTAGCCCTGTTTTAAAACATTCTATCTAATTGTCCCCTTGGCTGGTACTCAAGTTGATGAAGACAGACTATTCTTTATCAGGTTAAAAATACCTGCCAGAACTTAAACAGACTAAGCTTGAGCAGCAGCTGAAGACTACAGGTTCAGATACGAAAGAATCAGAATTCGTAACAGGGAAAGCAGGAGTAGGCGTTCGCGGGCTGCAAGACTGCCAGCTGCCAAACCACCTATCTCCGAGTCTCAACCAGCGAACATAACGTCACAGAGAGTATTGCTACACCTATCGGCTTGATGCAAAACTATTCTCGTTCTCTATTTTTGGTATTGAAAAGTCCATAGATCTAGACACAAAACAAACCTGAGCAGACATAATGGCAAAAGTAGCTCGTAAAACACAATTTTGTTGTCAGAACTGCTGTGGGAAGAGAAAACCATATCAAAAGTTATCTGAGGAACAAACAGGCACCTATAAAACAAGAAAAAAAATCACAAGGAGGAATATAATTTGGCTACAACTAAACTGACACTTCAGCACTGAGAGGCTGGCAGAGGACACGTGCTGCTAACCTTTCGGTTTGGGCTGAACTAATTATAACTCGCCAGAGAACAAACTGAATGGTGTCGGCGAAGATCTCTCCTCAGTAGTTGCTTTCAGTACTTTAGCTCACCTCAGCGAACCTGTTCTTTCCTGAGGTATCGCCTCACCAGTGAGGACGAGTGGGCTACAAGCTCTAATCAGAAGGGCTGCGCTAAGACGCATCCTAAGTGCCAAGTGTAAAGCTCTTTCTTTGGTCTAGCACCTCTTCCCCCTGGATAAGGAAGGCACGGCAACGTCCTGTAAAGCGAACGGAGGGACATCAGGATGGACAAGCACCCTTTTTGAGAGACCTGGTGCACTATTTTCAGGTAACGTGCCAGTAGAGCAGAGGTCCTCCTTGGTACGCACATCCAGAATGGGAACAGTGGGATCACAGAATCTCTCCACGCAAGAAAAGACTGGATTTTAACCTCCCGATGTCTTACGACCCTTTCGTTTAAGCTGTTAATCCTGGTACGCCAGGCAAAATTTCAATTCAGAGAGCAATAATAGGGGAATTCGGAAGGAATGACGACCACGTGGAATCTCTGCCTTTGACAGCCATGCAGAGTACTCTCGGCTGTGTAACCCCAAAGAGCTGTCCACTGTTGTCGCTCCATTTCAAAGACTGGGGAGTTTTTCCATGTCAATTTGAAATTTAGTCTGAAATCCCCAAAGAGGTCACACGCTATGAAGGAATTCACCATTTACAAAGGAGGGCACGCTCGAAGAAGTGACATGTGCATTCAACCTACTAGACCCACTTGCTTCAATCCCTCCTTCTCTCTTCATCTTACACCCTACCCCGATTCTCCACTCCTAAGCTTCACAGCTTCCGTGTCTCCCTGAATGGGGGAACTTGCTCTGACAACCTGTTTTCAAGGTGTAAAGGTTTTTCCCTTTCATCCTTATTGCCTTAGGGCCATCCAATTCCTGCTGTATGCTGAGAACATCTCAATCATGAACCGGCAGATCAAAGACTCAACCGAAGGCATGACCTAAAGCAACTAGAGCAGCAAAAACATACTTAAAACAAACACACCAAGGTTTTGAGCTCATATTTACACTACTGATGCTCACCATTTAACCAGAAGATAACATGCCCAGAAAGGTTCTAGATTACAGACAAAGTGTTCATCATGGCTGACAGGCCTGGCCTCAGTGCAAGGTTGTGTTTGAACTCCAGAAAGACGCTGGCATCGACAGCAGCAGGAAGACCATGATGAATATGCGGGTGCCAGAGGCAGGGAAAACATTCAACAGATCTCTTTCCAGTAAATAAAGAAAATCTTTGTTTTTGATTGTGCTCACAATGGGAAGAAGAAAAAGAGAAAGATGTAAATATGTGCGATACAATTCAGCACGCACACCCCTTTCTTTTTTTTTTTTTTTTTACCATCAGTGTTTGAATCAGGGCACACTGACACTTGAAGAAGGGGTGAAGCCCAGCTGCACCGCCTGAACCATCTGTATGAGGAGCGTGATGGCAAAGAGCTTGGCTGAAGGGAAGCAATTCAGAACCCTGCTTCCACATTCCCCTTATTCCCTCTTTCACTCCCTTCAGGTGAGGTACTACTAAGAGAAGAAGTGCAACAGATTTGAGGAGAGAAACAGAAGATAACTTCCTTGAGTCCCGCAGGAGCTGCTGAGATGCTCTGTCACCACCAGAAAACCACCAATGTGTCTTTGCAGTAGTGCCAGCACCACAGGTGAGACAAGTGCTGGATCTTTTCCTCTAGTTTTGAAATAACCACAGGCAGCCAAAAACACAAGATGTCGTCCCCTCCTGCTGCTCAAGTTCCACAAACAAACACGAGTTTTATATGAAACTTGCGTTCACTCCTGAACCTTGGCAGACAAGCTTGATCGAGTCACATAAACAAAGGAAAGTGAAAGAATATTCACAAAGAGACTGTACACTGTGCAGCTGAAACAGAAGCAGCATTTCAACAGTGCTGGTAACATTAAACACTAACATCTGTTCTTGTTAGAAATCAGCATTTTTGCTCATAAAAAACCCAATCCCATTCCTTTACAGAAGTAAAACACACATGTTGATCTTCAACTATATTTATAGAAGGCCGTTTGGTTTCAGCGACCCCACGCAAAAAATCCAACCCGAACAACAACAACGGAAAACTTACCAGCACTACTCTCATCTCAATGATCTGATGGTTAAAATCTACTTGACTCCCTGTCAGGGAAAAAATGGTGGGCAAACGGAAGACAGGCTGGACTACACCGAAACCTGCCTGTTCACTGCTGCTCACACAACGCTGTGCCTTGTGCCAGTGAGGTAGCTGATCATACTATTGCTGCGTGCATCAATGCACCGACCCCTCTACAAAGTGATATGTGGAGAGCAAGGTGAAGTCACAGCGTTCAGCCAAGGGGACAGGAAATCTGAGCAATACCTGCTGTCCCACGCCTTACACTGGAGAGGAGAGAGAAAGGGTGTAGTCCACAGGAGTTCACCTGAACCCTTCCCATCACCACAAGGCTAGGGCCTCTGGAGATGTCCGCTCCTACGCAGGCTTCCCACTAAAATGCTCCCATAGACTTCTGGATGCATGCTCAGCACTGTGCTTCATCCACTGGGACTCGGGGGAGCCTGGCAAGCAAAGGGCTGAAGGGGGCAGACACACAGGGTTGAGAAAGCCTGAAAATTAAAGTTTTAAAATATACAAAATGTAACACACTGGAAAAAGTTTAAAAGTTGCAAGACGAGAAAGGAAAAGAAAGAAATATATGGAGTGAGGAGAGAGGACTGGGAGATGGTGGCAGAGGACTCCGGCTTGGGAAAAGGAGTGGGTCTATTCAGCACTACTCCCTCTGGTAGCCACTCAGTTCCACCTCGTCCTTGCGGCGACGGTGCGTGAAGAGGGAGCTGAACGGGTAGAGCTTGGCTTTGGCCTGGAAGCGCTGCCCAGCAATGTCGATCTCGTACTCGCCCTGGTTGATGAAGTCAGTTGTCACCACCAGCTCTTCTCCCGTCTTCTCATCAAAGTGCTGCACGAAGCCAAGGCAGACGTGGCGCTCCAGAGTGTAGCTGTACGCACTGCTGGTGGTCTTGCCCACGTAGCGGCCGTTGCGGAAAATGGGCTCGCCCCACCAGGGCCAGAGGTCCATATCTGTGTCATGGTCCTCAAGAATGAACATGGTGAAGCGCTTGTACACACCGTTCTGCTTCTGTTCCAACAGCGCTTCCTGGCCAACAAACTGCATTCCCTGGATGAAAGGGAAGAAAGTGGAGAAAAGGAAGTATCAGCTGATTAAAGGAACATGAACTGCAGCAGCTGCTGAGTTTTAACAGGCAAACTACCGACACAAGGTCAATTTAAGCTTGGAAGTCATGCCCTATCAGGATAGGCTGCTTCTAGACACAAGAAGCCCAGCTCAGACAGAAGCTTTCCTGTCATGTTCATTGCTCCAGATGCTAAATGTATTAACAAACACTGAACATTTGTGAAGTGTAACACTTCACTTCAAAAATTCATTCCAGCTTCCACCACAGTGAAAACCATTTCACCACTCTATTTTTCACCATCTTCTGGTTCCAGAAGCCTATCGTGTTTTATAAACCAGAGAAACTGTAACCACATATGAAATCTGCACTCCTAATCAGTGCAACCCCCTCTCTGAATTATTTGATACAAGCATTTGTTTTGGCTAGTGCAAAGATGTAGGAAAGAAGAAAACAAGCGAGTGACAGAGATGGCAACTGCCACCACAAACAATCAGGATACAACTCTACGCTGCTCTGTTTCAGTAAAAATAGAGAAGTCCTGCCCCTGATGTCTATCCTCATATGTTTTTAACTTCATGAAGTGCCCACTTGGTGCACAGGCTGGCTTTTGCTTCATCAGACTGGGAAAACAGCTGGGAGAAAGAAACATGAGCACTGAGCGCCTGTAAGATACACCGCACCTTTCACTACACTGAGCATTGTACACAAGCAACACAGGATGTTACACAGATTGCTGGGAACACTGCCCACGAAGGAGGAGGACAGAATATTTTTGATATTTCTAGCACCTTTACAAAGTATAAGAACACAGGTTACAGTTACGCAGTTACAGCTCCATCGAAAAACCCGATGCCTCTACCTACTCGGATGGCACACTTTTCACCTCTCCCACCCACGCCCACTGCAATAGTGGACCCCGCTGCAGGACGTGGTTTCAGTTTCCTGCTGTACCTTTTCCAGCTTGACCTGGAACTCGCGTCCACACTCCATAGGAGTGGTAAATGCATCCAGATCCTGGCCCCAGAACGCAAAGAACTTCTCAATGCGCAGGCTGCGGAGCGCGTAATAACCAGCGTTCCGAATCCCGTACTTCTGTCCCATGTTCATCACTTCGTTGTACACATGAAGGGCGTACTGCGAAGGAAGCGTGAAACACAGAGCTGCAGACAAACACCAGGAAAGAGCGACAGCATCTGACACAGCACTGCTGATGTTACTGTGCCCTGCCTCCGGAGCACACGAGGTGTGGCCAGCTGGAATGCCACGCAAAGCAGGGAAACTCCCCTTGCGCCCCGTGGGCATCTTTCTCACAGTACAAACCAGACACTTCATTACCCTGAGTCAACATGGAAAAAGTGTTACTGATTACGCATGCAAGCAATTGCTTTAATTAGCTGAGGCTACAGTGTACTCTTACCTCTATGGGAATATAAAGCATGAAGCCAGGTTCTCCTGTGTGAGTGATACTCATCACACGGATGCCATTAGCATAGCCCACGCTCATCTCCTGCAGAATCAGAGGGGGTGAAAACATCCAAACTGGAACACAGCACAGAGATCCAGAAGGAACACAGTAATACATAATGCAAACCACACCGGTCAGCCCTCTTTCCCTTCCCTCAGGTAGTTCACCACCAGCACATACTTCTGAAGAACTTAATTTAAAAATCCAGACAGCAATACCCCATTATCCAGACTTCTTAATCACTTCATGACACTTGGCGTTAAGCCTCGGAACTAGGTCAGGACAAAGGCTTGTGTTCTAAATACAAGACAGAAGTTGAACAGCAGCTATCTTCTCCGCCTTTTAACATGACAGGTGACAATGACTCCAGTCACTGATCCCAGCTGCCCCTCTGATTGATATTTTCATAATTCATTACATGAAATGTGCCAAGATACCAAACGGCACCAAGCCTACAGCAAGTGGAATACTGAAAACAAATTCATATTCACCCGTATATTCAGCAAGTAGAATCCAAAGAAAAGTAGGTAACAAAAGTGAGCCTAATAAGTACATCACCAACCTAGCCCAGCTCCTGCAATAAACCTATATGTAAGTCTAAATTCACCTCTAACTACCCAAAACATAGTTCTTCCCCTTCTTCCACACATGCTTCAGAAAACCTAGCAGTGTGAGGAGGAAGGAAGCACAGTCACTCACCTTGCAAAAGAGAGAGGGAAAGTGTTCTGGAGTTATGGGGGCATATGACAACTCTGACAAGACATCCACAGCACGAGGGCCTATCAGGTTGAGAGCTAAAGAGAGGAAGATAACACCATTAGGATGAGACTGCAGAAGTCTTACCCGGCGTCTAACTTGCATATAAGCATGCACCAATTTCTCTTTCTCTTTGGGAAGTTGTGTAGTTCGTGCTGTGGAAAGTCTTAAAGTTCACTGAAAGAACAGGTATGTCATTAGCCTCTCTCCTGACAGTCCACAGGAAAGGAAAGCCGTCTCCCAGCTCATGGCTCGCTAAAAGCAAGAGTCTGAATTGCTGTTTTGATCCAACCGTTTGGAAAAGAGACCCAGCGGCCACTCTAGACACCTTAAACAATTAATTGACATGCAGCACAAGACGTCATTTGTGATTTCAGGCTGCCTAACAAGGTCTGCTTTCAGTGATTTCCTACCCGTGTACTTCCAGGTCACATCCTCCACGGTCAGGTTGCTGTCGTTAGGCAAGCGGTTCTTCAGCCAGGCCCAGCAATGGACTTGTTGGTCAGTAGGGGAAATCATGAAGAAGCTGGAACAGAAGAATTGAAACCAAGAAACAATGAATCTTGACAGCCACAAAATGATTCAGTTCACTCTTTGTCCAGGAACTACTGGAGCCATTCAGCAGCTTCCAAGATAACACAAGAGCAAAACAAGCTGGTTTACGAAAACTACAACTAACATCTCTGGATCAATGCCATCGCATCTGTTACAACGGGAAATCTCAGCCTGCAAGCATTAGTAGCAGTCTGGTGACAAGAAGGCAGCAAAAGCACCAGAAACAGAAAGCAGGCAGCTCTGCAGGAAGTTCACAAGGTAGCTCCAAAGTCACAGTCATTTTGCAGACGGTCTTTGCAGCTCTTCAAGACCAGTGATTCTGTCTACTCTGACAGTCAGAAGAGTGCTTCATTCTCAAAGCGGATTCTTGTTTCAGCAAAAGTCTTTTCATACACAATGGTGCCTATTATTAACAGTTTCCGAAAACAGAACTCCACTTGGTATCTGAAAACAAGCTAGTCTCTTTCATACGGACTGTGAGTTGAAGTACGTTATTGACAGAGCTAATATCTGCAGAAGATTAACAGGGAGGAAAGCTACCAGTTTCACACAGAGGCAGACAATGCTTTTAAACAATACATGAATGCAGATAGAAGAGGAAGAGAAAAAAGCTGCTTCTAATTATAAGAGCGGCAGAGAAGAATGCTTTCACACCAATACAATGAGAGCATGCACAGAAAATGGTCTAGGGAAATAAATCCGACACTCAGCTGGGACATACCCATGAAAAAGTTTTTAAATCTTACGTTTTTTCTTTTTTAATTACATGCCAAGAGAGCCCGAGTTGCTGAGTCTGAGATCCTGTGATCATGTCAGCTTGCTAAGAACAAATTTGTCTTTCAACTGAGAAACTAAACATCTGAAGGCCAAACATTTTGCAGAAATCTGTACTTATCTCTAGTCCCAAAAGGCGCCTATTTCCCCCAGTACTGATAAATTCAGGAGCTCCCTCTCATTTGAGTTACAGAATTAGGGATGAGTGCAGAATGGAGATTTTTCTTTCTTCTTTACAGGGGGGTGAGGGTGGAGTTTACCATCTTCACTAAGAGGCTCTAACACCAAAAGGCTGATGATAAAGATGCAGTCTGCACACCTACCTGCGTTTGCTCAGTCGTGCTATGCTGCAGTCATTCTCATAACCTCCTTTCTCATTAAGCATGCCGGTATGCACAACATGCCCAACCGGCACATCCAGGTCATTTGAGAAGAGATACTGCAGACTCTCCAGTGCCTGGTCTCCTGTGGACTACGTGAATTGAAAGGGAGAGAAGTCAGATGAGCTGTCTGAGCAATACAAATTAACTGGGGCAGTTTAAGATTGAATCAACATTCTGGCCCAAATTCTTTCGATTCATACTGATAGTAACACCAATGTCTCAAGCTTAATAAGATACAATGGTCACACTGGCTATAAATGGGATTTGGCCTTTGGCGCTAAGCTGGTATTTCTACGAACTGAGCCCTCAACAGACAAAAAGCAATCCATGCTAAATATTGTGCTGCAGCCTGAATTTGGCCATACAGCTTGACTTCCTCTATCTGTTCTCAACAGGACTTACCGAAGTTGAAAAGCAGCCAACAGTAAATAAAAGGCCAGCTTTACCAGGCTGATGCCTCGTCACTTCCTAGGTACTTACGCTTATCTCAAACTTGGTAAAAGACGACATGTCAATGACACAAACTGCTTCCTTACAGCACTTGACTTCTGAACGCACAATATCAAACCAGTCCGGTTTGTAAAAGGTTTTGCTCTGATCCAAATCCAGCAGATCTAATGTAAAGAAGAATCAAAGGGACAATTCAAAAACTGAATGAATTAAGATCTAACAGACTAATATGGACGCACTAGGCAGAGCAAAACGTGATCTCACCTTTCCCAGGTGGGACAAAATATTTGACTCTCTCAAATCCATGCTTCTCCATCCATCTAGCCCCCTGGGCATCCAGACGGTCATACAACGGTGAGGTACGCAGCTGTCTGCCGGTCTGGAAGTCCCAACGGGGAACTTTCAGATCACATATGAGGGCTGCAATGGTCACAGAGATCCATTATTAGGTAAAATGACAATTTTCATCTAGGATTTTCTTCCAAATTACTGATAGGCATACTTACTATATCTGAACCACCAATGAAATTCCCTCAAAACAGTTCTGACTTTCCTTTTCCATTTTTGGAAGTCAGCAAATCTGTTTTGATCCATTTATATCTATGCAAAATCAGAGTAACAATATTTGCACAGAACACTCACATTTGTAGATACTTGAGGTCTCATGACAATACTGTCAATATAACTCACCAAAACTCGCTTTTCCACGAAGTCATGCTGACCAGCGTTAATTATGCACGATTTGTTCCTGGCAGCACACCATATCAGATGCTTATCATTTTGACAATACCAGCAGTGGGGTAGGCAGCCCACAGCTACAAGGATCATCTAATTCACTTTCGTAAATATTGGCAGCTAGGCTTTTTCTAAATATTGAAGCTTTTCCAAATGTCTCCTAAACCTTTTCAGCCTATGTATAATATTCTTCTTTAGAAAACAAGTTACCCTAATAAATGTTTAACATCCTCCCTGGTTACCAGTAGGAGTAAAACTTAAGGATGCTTGAATAATTCTTTACAAATCTTAAGCTTCTACTTAGGTCATAAATTGCTTAAAATTGAAGCTGATACAGCCTAATGTTTCTTATTGAATACCTCTGTTGGTTTTGCCTCATAACTAATGATTTTATTGGCATTACCTGGTACTGGCACTACTGAAAAGAGTGGGCAGAGGGAAGAACTCATTTTAGTGGGAACATAACACCAGAAAAATCGAATACAGGACTTATCTTGTAAAAATTAGAGTGCTTCTGTAGCTATCAGAATCGAGATCTACATTGGAAAGCAACTCCAGAATAAGGCGAGGAGCATAAACTGATTTTTCTGGGAGGAAGGTCGAAGCATAAGGTTTTTATTTCCTGAATATAACCAGACTAAGAGCTTTACCCAACTTCTCTGCTTTCACCTGAACAGTTTAGTTTAGACTTGGTGTTCAGGTAATTGTTCTTATTTTGCAACTCATGGTACACTTCATGCTTCTATCTGAAACTTTAAAAAAAAAAAAAAAAAAAAATTGTCCACATTATCTCAGGACAGATAATCAAACAACAGGAGGAAGCTATGTACGGCCTTAGACAGGAACAGCGACATCCAAAATCTATTCTGCAAGGTATTTATCACAAACTTGGACAGGAGAAAGCAGAATATGTCCTACTAAGACTTCCTTAATGACATTAAGATGATTGGAGCTCATGCTCCTATGTTAGAAGTGATGGTATTTCCACACTGTAATGATGTGCAAACAACAACGATGTTTGACATAGCACGATATTTCCAGTTAAGACCTGGTATTGTTTTATTAGGCTGGAGTCTTACACAGATATGCACAAACTTCCCTGTGCCTGAGGCAAAACCCATAAATAGGAAAGAACACCCTACCAACAGCACCTCTTTCAAAAAGGCTAATAAGAACGCTGCCAACACAAAGCAACCCTCCTTTCCCTTCTTCTGGGAAGGAGCTGCATCGCCCCGGGGAGGCCAGGAGGACGGAAAACGGTTCTCAGAGTGGTGACAGTTGACAGAGGACAGACCGCGCAGCAAAGAGCAAATTCTTGGACATCCTGGCAAGCACTGAATGCAGAGACCTCACTTACGCATTACTTCCATCACACGGTGACGGAGGAAGGTGCGACTGCTCTGAAGAGTACCAAAACGTTTCAAATCCAGAGGCCAGACATTTTCTGATGGATAACCATTTACCATCCACTCTGCCAGGTACCTGATGGAAGCAGTGAAAAAAGACCGAGAAATTAGTCAAGGAAAGAGTCTAGCTTTGAAGTCAGAAGTAAGGCAATTTGGACACGAGAATTTCTTGCAGCAGGGGGAGAACAGAACTAACACGGTATTCTGAACACGAGCAGAATCTGGAAGACTTCCCCGTTACAAAACCCATCCAATGGCTTTCCAAATTATTCATTTCCCATTAGGATGAAACATATAGGGCAGCAGAAAGTTAAGGACACACGGCAAATGAAGCCAGAGACCGGACAGGTAGCCTGGCTGACACTGTGTCAAGTCCTCAGGCTACACTACAAAAAGGAGCGCTGAGTACGTTTAGGTTGGAGTTAGGAGGCTGCTTTGTCATTTTTCAGTACCTGGTGTAGGCTCAGCCACAAACCATCAGTGACAGCATTCCTTTCAGCACGAGGTACCAGCCAAGTTATGTTTAGCTACATTTCTAGCAGTGAAGGAGGAAGGCATGCTCCAGAGCTAAAGGTCAAAGGCAACTCAGACAAAAGCAGAGCAGAAGGATCTGTTCACAGTCAGTAAACAGAAAAACAAAGGGGTTTGAGACCGATCATTAAAAGTTACATTAGCAAGCTAAGCTGCTTATCTTGAGGCTGTAGCAACAAACAGACAAATAGTGTTTTACTGTCAAAAGCGATTTTGATTAGAGAACCTCACTGCAAAGATTCTCCATATTATTTATGACAAAGAAAAACCATGACTTCCTTCTCTGGTGAGTTAAGTTATTAGACAACAGACAGAAACTAGTGGTAACGAAAGCAGATACTACCACTTGCCATGAAAAATGAGCAGCTTGTTAAGAAGGCTGTATGGCAGAAGGGATGCTGGGTTGCCAAAACCAAATGGCAATCAGAGGAAGTGATGATCATTTTGCAAGCAACGTTGCTGCTGGGATCACACTTCTATGCCTGTCAAAGTATTTGCATTAACATGGGAATTGGATTTTACTGGGAAGTGATTACAACCGTAGCTCACTGGCAGAGGACAGTCTTTAACTGTATTGGCAGCACCTGGCATCACATACCTGGTGCTTTATCTGCTTTAGATTCACACTCTTTTCAGAAATTAACTGCTGCGTCAACTCGAATGCTCTATGGACTTCAGCAAAATAATAAATTAAAGGGGATCACGGAGTACAGAAGATGAGGGACTATGTGCTTTGCTAAGCTTTTATCTCTTCCTGGTAGATAAAAATTTGGACTGGTTAGCTCTCAGGAAGCTTACTCGATCCCCAGCAGGCTGCTGGTCACCAAGATGTGGCGCCTGAAGAGAGATGTGCAGGATAGGAGAAGAGTCCGGCACAGGCTTGGGGTGCGAACAGGAGAATGTAATCAGAACACAGCAACTGTTCCCCTCCATCTCTCGAGTTGGAGACAAAAGCGTCCTCTTTCGGTAGCAGTGGGGAGGTGACAAATACTGACCAGAACATTTTGCACAGAAGAATCACCTGAGCAGTCTTTTTTCTTGGTTAAAACCTTTACTTATACACGTAATAGTGACAAACCACTTACTTGCCTGCTCCCCCACCATATGAGATACCAGCTGAGTTCATTCCAGCCAGAACAAAGTAGCCCCGCACGGTGGGCGACTCGCCCATGATGCACCGCATATCTGGCGTGAAGGATTCCGGGCAATTCACTAATTGCATGATCTGCAAAGCCTCCAAATCTGGCATCCTGCGCAGAAGGGCACTCAGAAGTGGCTCTGGGACCCAAAATAAACAAAAAAGACAAAAAGTCACGGCCTTCGATCTCAGAGCACTTCGGCTGCTTCACTGTCACACTGGACAGCAGGACGGAGGGCACGCTGTTATCTGAACAGAAGGAAACAGCTTCCATGTTTCGATGCATTCGCAGGATAAACAGTGTACCTGCTGGATCGTACTGGCAGAACAGGAGACCTAACCAAACTACTCAAAACGGATCACACAGCGTACCATAAAAGCAGCCATACTGAGTCAGACCAAGAGGCCAGTGCTGTCTTCCACAGCAGAAACGTGCTTAGTTTTGTTAGGGAAAACAATAAGAACAGACACCTAGCGAGGAATAAGAACAGACAAATCTACATGTCACTTGCTGCAGGCATTCTGCCAGCCTCCACTTACCTTCAGCTCACAGGATTTCCTAAATTCTGGCATGCCTTCCCTAAATGCCAAATGGTATTTACTAAATACAAAAATAATATTTACTAACTGGTAAATTGTATTTACTAAATAGTAACCCTTAATGGATCTCTTTTCCAAGTACTTGACCAGTCTTCCCCAAACTCATGAAAACACCTTGCACATGCTGGCAAGGAGTTCCACGCATTTGGTGTGTGTTATAAGAAGAATCACCTCCTTCTGTGTTGAAACTCAAACTCAATTAACCTTTTTGATGGCCCCCAGCTGGTGTCATAGAAGAGATAGTGAACAGGAGATCCCCATCTAGCCTGTCCCTCTCATTCAAGATTTCCTAGACCTCTGTTTATCTGCCTTCGGTCATCTTTTTCCCTGTCCAGTCAGTCATTCCTCACTTGGAAACCATTCCAAGCCTTGATCAGCTGCGAGCGGCTCTTTCCCCAGGCTCTCGCCAGTAACACGACACCCTCTGGAGATAGGGAGCCTAGAACACCACCTCTTATCTGGAAAGCCAAGGATTTAGAGTTGCATAACGATTTTGTTTTCTGCTCCTTTCCTAATAATTCCTGTCTTTTGCTTTGACTGCTACTCAGCTGACATCTTCGCAAAACTAACACAACCCCAATGTCAGTTCAAAGCCCATCATTTTGTATGGTGAAATGAAGATCGTTCCCCAACACACACACCCTCACACACTTGCATCACTTCACATTTATCCTCATTGAATTTCCTTGCCACTTTATTGCCCAAAGGACTTGAAAGGTCCTTTGGCAACTCACAGTCTCGTATTTGAGAGCTTTAATAAAAGGATAAGCTATCTATTTTGATTTTCTTGTCCAAAGTTCTCTCTGCACTGTACTCTAGATAAAAGTCCTCAAAATTCACCACTAGTAACACTCTCACCTTTACACGCAAGCACTAAAATAATCACATTACCTAAGAAGCGACAAACAGAATCGGGCTTTCTGACCTGCTCTTTTTCTTCCCTCTCTCGTGCATTAGAATTCCAGAGGGAGAGCCTGTCATTACAGACTTTTTTTTCTTATTGATAAAAAGAGGGATCAGTTTTAGATTTGTTCTTACATCCAGCCCAACATTTAAGCAACTGTACAGCCTACTTTAAAATCAAAAGGTGTTCCAACCAAAGAGATCAAAGCAGTAATGCATGAGCTCAAACCACAGGAACCGCAGCCCTAGAAAAGGATCAAATATTGGCTGAGTAAGCTCTGACTCTGCTCAACTAATCCGTATGTTTGAAGTGATAAAAAGGTAATGCTGGAACTCAGCATGCAGTTACTTCCGAAACTTAGGTAATTTGCGGGCACCAGCAAGCAGTGCTTTTTGATTTCAGCGGTATCTAGAAAACCAAAAAGGAAGTGGGTGCAGCACTTGAACAACTCATTAGTCAAGCATGTCAGTAGTCATCTGCCGATCTAAAAACTTTTAGCATATGCCTGCACAAAACTGCAGCCCATCCTCACTCCACCCCATCACCCTGGAGTTTGAATTGTTTATGATACCAATACGTTATTTCTCAGTTGTGAAAGCAAAATAGATCAGTTCAACCCGGGGAGTAGCTGGAAGAACGCACTACCACTGCAGAAAGACATCAGTGAAAGCCTAGCTGTGTCTAGAGTTACAGGCAGAGGCACGTGCGTTAACGAGGGAAGCAAAGAGCTCTGACACAGGGCAAAACTGGTTCCCTAAAATAAAAGGGGAACTGAAGACACACAAACCTACGAGGCATAAGAGAGGGTGAAAAAAAAAGGGACTCACAGACCATGCTATGTTCTTTCCTACAGAAAGAGCCCTCCGTATAAAAAGTATACACAGAATATAAAAACAGAAGCAAATATAGGAAGAGAAAGACACTTGGAAAGTACCGAACCACCAGACTGCCAATGGCGGGATGAAGTCTGGGAAGCAACAATACCAAGTTCTGTCCACAAAGCAACTTCCTCCACTGGAAATACACTTGGCAGTCACTGCTGAAAAGAGCTGCAGAAACAAAATGCCACAGCTACGTGGCAGGTCAAGAGTGCTGATCTACAGTCACAAGAGGAGCAGCATGTGGCACTGACAGTCAAAAATCAAATGCAGTGGAGAACGGTGTTGGAAAGTTTATGTACTACGCCACCACACCAGAGGAAACAAATACATGCTAAAGGTTAGCGGGTGTTTTTAAACACTACGCAGATGTTGACGCAGCCCTTGGTTAAGGGGTTTTATGCAAATTACTGACAAATGAGGAGAGGAATGAATTTGAGAGAACGTTCATCCTTCTCACACCTTTCAGACACAGGCAGACAGACGATAGCTGGTCTACAGCAGACTGTCTCGTTGCTTACTCTGCCTCCTGCTGAAGCCACGTGTTTTGTTGCTGCAGAAATCTTTCCCCCCAACATACCAAAATGATCCCAGTCTTCCTGAAGGTTCTGAATCTCCAGCTGGTTCCGTCCCTCCGTGAAAAGAGGTTTGGGGTTTTTCTCAAAGCCTCCCGAGAGGATGCCACCCTGCCAGTTGCGTATGTAGATCCTGCCATCGTGGTCTACAATAGCTGCAGAGGAAAGAAAAGAGGTGGGAAGGGAATTGAGAGAAGGGATAGCTACCTCGGGTAGTCTTTCACAAACACCGCGATGAGGTCTGGTGATAGGCCGGGCCAAGCTAGCAGCCCACAGCCACAACAAAGGACCGTTTCAGCCTCCCAAGCCCACACGTTCACACCCTTTCTGGTTCTCATGTGACCCCTTGGTGAGCCGGTTCTGATTACTAAACCAGCGCTAGCTCCCACCGCAACCATGCAAGTTAACTTCTGGGCAGCACAATAAACTGAACGGAATGTAAAGAGCACCAAAGCGAGCAGGACAGTGTCACCAGGAGTGGGAGGACACAAGGAGTCATATCCCTTGTGGCACCAACACGGTTATTACACTGGCTTAGTTCCACTGGAACTGCACCCAGGACCAGACCTACCACCAAGAGAAGTCCTGCCCTCCCCCTCTTTTTCGTCATGCATTAAGACCAGTTCATTTTAATGGGGATGGGTCACTGATCCAGCTTGCTGCAGGCCACCACCACAAAGGAGGTGGGCAGCAATGGGGTGAGGACAAGCTGTCAGGTCAGGATTGCTTCTTCTAGTGGTAGTGTCAACTTGAAGCACTGAAAAAACTGCACCTGACATGATTCATAGCAAATTTTTTCCCCACGTACAGAAAAGCTGGGAATATATATATATTTTTTTAAATTACTCCAGTCAACCAGTCAAGTAAAAGTGAAGCACTCCGGGAGTCCGGTCAGAGAGCTGAATTCCTTGGAGAACATACTTGTTACTCACTAGAAGCAGAAACTCTTACTAAAGACTGAGAGTAAATAAGCGAAGCTTTCTACTTCCCAACCACAGTTTTCAAACACAAGGGCTTTTATTTAAGAGATCCAAAAGCCAGAACATGGGGGAGGAGCAATTACCTCAAGTGCTTGGGTTGCCCCTACAGCTCATAGACATGTAAATGCCATTGTAAAGCCTTAGCTTCAGTTGGAAGAAAGGAATAGATGGGCCATTTGGGGACAGCAGCCTGCAAGGAAAACATAGTGCCAAGGCTAGCACCCTCTCCAGCCCACAAATGCAACAATCCAAGTCTCAGACACACCAGCTAGTCAAGCCAGAGTCAAGGTCATTCACCTGCTCAGTTGACAAACTCTGAAAATCAATTTCTGCAGGAAAAGCTTTCCCAGCAGTAAGGAAATAGATTACCACTGAAAGAGGATATTTGAAGCAATTCAGCTAGAATGTACTTCACAATCCCAACTGAGCTGACAGTCCTTAGTTGGCCGTTTTGTCAAAATACAAGTCACCTTGGAAAGGCGGATATAATTCACCAAGAAAAGTGAAAAAGCTGAAGAACCCTTACTTGGTATGCTGCTTGCCAGGGGTTCCTTCAGAGGATGTGTCAGAAGGTAGAAGTGTTCGCAGGCGTGGAGTGGGATATTGACTGGTTCCTCCCCAGAGTGGCCCAACTCATAGGCCCACTGAAATTAAAAAAACAAAACCAAACAATATCAAACAAAACAGAAGTGCATGTTAGAAGGAGAAAACTCCAGTAAAAAAAGGCAGGACAAAAGCATGCAAACGGATCACCTCTGTGGGTCTGCCTTCAAAAAGGACAAATAAGATGTGGTTCAGTGCCCTAATCCTTACACAAGATTTTTTTTTCCTGTTTTCTTAGTATTTGAACTATCTGGGACAAAGCAGCTGTAACTCAGCTTGCAGCTCTGCTATCTAGAGCAGCTTTTTGAGATGAAGAGAGACGACAGTTAAAATGACCAGGGGTACTGCAAGAGTTTCTTTAGCATACAACATGCGAGAAGTCAGGTGGGGGACTACTGTTGTCTTGCTTTGGTAGTGTGATCTAAAAACCAACATTCTTCTGTTCTGTGGGACAAACAGCTGTGGACTGTCAAGTGGCTAGCCTAGCCTGCCAGAAAGAACACACCCTTATTTTTACTTTTTGTCTTTTTGGACTTCCCTTAAAGATCTCCTTTAATAATACAGCTACAGAAAAACCTTAGCCAAAGGAAAAAAAAAAAAAATTAGTAATTCAACCTGGCCAGCACAGTTGACAAAGTACTGGCACTGAATCTGTCCTCTGTCGGTCTCAACTCCAGTCACACGACCCTTCTGGACTACGACGTGACTGACACTCGTCCGTTCATGAATCTGGACACCTGAAGAGGACATAAAGTCAGTGTATCACAAGCCCTCGTTCTAAAGTGTCAGGCTGCTAACATCAAACCCTTAAAAGGTTTAAAATTAAAAAAATCAACTTAAAAGCTTATTTTCTCATTAAGACAAAATTTCTACGCTTCGCCCAATCATTCTTAAGTGAAATCCTGTTATCTGTAAAGCAGCATGCATACAACTTCATCGTTAGCTAAAGGCGTAGTTTATGAAGAGTTAGAGTGTTCTTTCCCACACGACAGTCCGGGTGACAGACAGACCCTAGTATCAACAACATGAAAAAAAGTCTAAACTACAGACTTCTTTCAGTGAGAGTTCCTGTATGCGACAAAGTCTGTAGCTTTGGACGGCAAGACTGCTTCTTTAATGGGAAATCAGTTACTTTGTGAAAAAAATCAACTAACAGCATGCAGAACAAAGCAGGTCTAAAAGAAACTAAGAGAGGTTCTTCCTCAATACCTTCTTCCAGTCTGAACCTTCATCCTTAATGAGCCTGACCTCTGTTACCAAAGCTAACTTCTGTACCACTTTTAGACCGCTCCAAGTTTCCCAAAGCGCTACACAAACAGCACTTACTACTCCACTTCCAAACCCACTTCCAAAGCATATATGCCCAATGAAATATTCCACAAGGAGACAGCCACATCTTCTCAGTTCGGACATTTAAAATTCTTTTGATGTGTAATTTTGAGTCAGGTCCTACAAAGGCTTGTATTTATGATAAAACAGCGTGTGCTTATTCAGAAGTGAAATATAGAATTCAATTTCTATATGAAATATAGAAACATAGAAATAACCAACTTTTGGCCTTCTGTGCTTAGTTAAAATTCCAAGACAGATGCGGACTAGCACTTTCTTTTACGGAAAGAAGATAACTATCGTGCAGGAGAGCTCTAATAGATAAAAAGGCTCGTACCATTCCGTGAGGCAGCAGTCGCCAAAGCCAGACTCACGCTGGCAGATGACACAAGTGCATCTTCTGGCACATACATGGCCCCCACAAGGTCATGGATGTTGATAAGTGGGTGAAGCTGTGCCACTTGCTTTGGGGTGATAATTTCACAAGGGATCCCCATTACGCTGCCACAGAACATACCAAAAATGTTGTCGTTAGTCTTGCAGGAGAGTTGATGCAAACTTAAAATCAGTTATATTTCCTGCTCATACGTACTTCAGCGATGAAGCAATGCGTTTCAGAGAGATTAGTCGATCCTGAGTCTGAGCCAGTGAAATAGAGCCTGTCTTCATGTACCCTACGACAATCACCAAAATCAAGTCAGATTTGGACAGGATCTTGAATTCCTTTTAATTTCAGACCCGTTGCTTTAATTAATTGCAGACCTGCTGCTTCCACTACTCAAGAGCCAGGAAATCCCAGATCCCCACATAACTTTAAACATTTATCAGCTACTAATCAAAAATTGCATTAGTCAACTACTCGAAAGAGCACTTTAGTTTTGACTTGTGTTCTAACTCTCCTTTGTACTACATTTACTCATGCTTATAAAACAGTAAAGCTCCACACATGGTACCTATTTAAAAGAGAAGAGAGGTTACTGGCAAAAAAAGTGAAAATGCCATCTAATAACTACGCAGAAGAATAAAACCTCAACAACTAAAAGCAGATATTTTGCGACTCTACCACCTACAATAGTTTAATAGTAACCTTAATTACAGGCACATATATTAATCTGTGTTGAATCTGACATATATCTCAAGTCCTTGTCAGCAGAAAACTTTCAGTGCTCAAGTTCTTCATTCCAGGCTCATGCCCGAGCATTTTGGAGGGAGAGGGAGAACTTCAAAACGTTTCCTTCAGTATTTCCAGGGTGAGACTAGAGTAAAATATCTTGCTTTGCCTGCGCTTTAGAGCTTCTGTTAACCTTTCTGTATTTTTGAGAAGCGAACTGGTGCAGAAAATGGGTCATTCACTCTACTCTCTTTTTAGTGTCCGCGTGAAAATTCACCTACGTTTGTCCAAGTTACAGATGACAGAAATAAGGATCACAGTTTGCAGGTAGGCTGCCTTCAGTTTGTGCATCCGATACCCTTCCTCCCATTCTTCTGATTACACTAGTAACATTCCTTTGCATCCGATTCAGTCCAAAGACATCATTTTTTGAACAGGAACCGCCAACACTTAAGATACTTACTTCAGTGTCAGCACTTTGATTCAATTTCCCAAAGATTACTCAATGCTTACACTTTTAGTACCTGTTTGTATTCCTGTCTCGTGTTCCAGCTGCTGGTACAGCTTGTTTGAGTAGTCTGCCATCTTCAGCTCTACGGACACGTGTCTGGCTGTGCTCACGATGCCAGCACAAAAGCGAGTAGTACCAGCAGCCAGTCTGCAAGAGAAGTTGCAAAGAAGGCCTCACCCAGCTGGCAGGCAGAGAAGCAAGCGCATCCCCCCCAGAAAGGCTGCTCCAGCAGGTTTCTGCCAGCCCTGAACACCCACCCACCTGTCCCCCACACGCACCAGACCAAGAGTATTCCCTCTTTGTCGACCTTGCAAGCTGAATACCAGCGAAAACAGTCAGCAGTGCCACTGCTTAACTTTAAAAATCAGTTTTGCCCCTCAGGACAAGTCTGTTACATGTGAGAAACTCAAAAGCTGTCACGTGGATGATGCAGGGACAATGCAACATCAAGAATGCTTTTGCTTTACCTCACTTTTGAAAATACATTCTATTCCAAAATCATTTCTCTTGAACTAGTCCTAAACATTGGCATCTTTCAAAGAAAGCACTTTAAAAAAAGTTTTCTTATGCTCAAGTCAACCTGCCTACCCGATTGCTTCTTCCTCCAAAGATGGATTTCCCTCAGAGAAAAATTAACTTGGATTTCTTTCAGTCTTGCATCTTTGCAGTTTACAGTAAGAGTAAGTCCCTCTTAGTACGCAGCAACTGCCATACACAGATGCACGTATTTCTTTTCCCTTTTTAAAACTGCCCTTAAACCACTGACCAGCTAGCTATTTGGTGAAGGGCTTGCAAAGAGAGACCTATTAAAAACTCTGCAGCCCAGACAGGCAAAGACAAGACAGTTACGTTTAAGCATTTCTCTCAATCTACTTCCACAACACTTCTAATTCATCTTTCCTGCTGCTAAAGCAATCCTGCATTGTTCCACCTGCCTGTGCAAGCCTTTGACGGGACTACTTTTGGCCTAGCCTGCCCAGACTCTCACAGAAATCCAGCACAAGATACAGTTGTGTAAGGTATTTTTTTTGCTACATCCCTACTCAGTCACAACCAAAACAGCTGAACACACCTGGACCGAGCTCACAAATCTCAGAGGGAGAATTTCCTCTCTTTGCAGCTACAAAGAACCTGATGCTACCTGGTTCCCTGCCACGCAAAGTCAAGGAGTCACAGCTCGTTATTCTTGGAAGTAGCATCAGGTGGGAAGCTCTGAGCTAAAAGGTAAATAACCTCGCTCCAGCACCTGTTTAGGGTGGCAGATGCTGCAGCAATAAACACTTCTTCAAACCCTGAAAGTCTTAGCACTGTCTCATGCCCAAGGTCCCCAGGCTGCTTAATGAAAACACCAAGAATCCACTTCCAAAACAGAAATCCAGACAACAGGAACAGGCTGGACAGTAGATTTCCAATAAGATCTATGTCCTTTGCCACAGACTTCAGCTCCAACTCACCAAGGAGTGCAGAGTCTTTTTCTAACTTGTATTCAGCCAAACCATAACAGACCCGGCTGTTTCACAGACAGGCAGTAAACTCTGCAACAGACAAAGCAGATAATCCAAACCTTTAACCAGCTTACAGGGTGATGGCTTGGTCATGTCTAGTTATAACCTCCACATTTCCTGCGATCTCTTTTGAGCTCTGGTGGTGGTGTAATAGTATGTGTCACATCCTACTGCCACAGAGGGTCAGTAGGGGCCGGATGACCTACACAGATTTTTAGATCTGTTAAAATAGTCCGTCTGTCCAAGCCACACTGCGTTTTGCATGGCTACCTGCGAGTAAACCACAGGCAGACTTGGTTGCAGCTGCTTGTTTAGTCGTCTGCCTTGGGCCACCCCTAATGACAGTATGTTCCTTGTAGAGCAACAGCGTGTCAGCTGTTTGACTTCTGGAGCTGAAACCTGCGCAGACAGGCAGGAGGTAAATCTAAATCTCCTTTGAAGGCATGTGTGTGTTGAAAAAACGCAAGCAACTTTGCTGACTCCATCATTTCCCAGGCCTATGTGCAAGTACCATCGACACTCACGGCTAGGAGTTTGCAGAGAGAAATTTAGATGAAGAAAATATACTCTGCATCTCTATTCAGGAGTTAATTGAGAACTTAGCAGCATCATAATAGTCGCCAAGGAAAAGCTTAGCATGAGGAATGAGAATGCTCAGATTTCTTTAGCTTGTGACCTCTTGTCTCACTTGGAGGAGAGGTTGGAGGCTTCATCTTTGCACTGGGTGTCGGTGGCCAGGTTTTGGTCGCAGAGGGCTGCAGGGGTGGCTCTGGTGAGAAGAGGTCGGGGCTGCCCCATGCCAGACACAGCCACTTCCAGCCAGCTCCCACACAGACACACCGCAGAGCACAGCTGAGCCCATCAGCAACGCTGGTAGTGCCTTTATGAAAATGTATTTACAGGCAAAAAACGCCAGACAGATGGAAGAGGAGAGAAAAGAAAAGAACAAGGAACAGCAGAGGAAACCCCAAGGACAGAGGAGGAAGAGGAGGTGGTGGTCCAGGTGCTGGAGCAGCCCATGAAAGACCCCAAGCCAGAGCAGATGGGTATCTCCAGAAGGAACTGTGGCCCGTGGAAAGCCCACGCTGCAGCAGACATTCCTGAAGGACTGCAGCCCACGGGGAGAGTCCACGCTGGACGAGGGTAAAAGCATGAGAGGGAAGATGCAGCACAGAGAAACCGCTATGTACCTCACCGCTCACCCTGTGCTTCTCAGGGCAGAGGAGGGGGTAGAAGACTCTGGAGGGCAGGAGTGAAGCTGAGGATAGGAAAGGAGGAAAGGAAAGGTGTTCTCAATGTTTTTTTTTCTCACTACCTGGACCTATTATAATTGTCAACAAATCAAATTGATTTTCCCCATGTCTAATCTGTTTTGCTCACGACAGTAAAGGGATACCCATTGCCTTGCAGGTCTGCCCTGCGCTTGCGAAGAAGCAGTAAGTGTCGTTACTAATGTTCAGTATAAGCCTATTCCACGGCTCCAACGCCAAACGAAGAGACAGAAACAACACATTACAGTAGATGTTGCTATGCATGAAAGTTCTGTTCGTTTAGTTCTGTCACCAGAAATCCTTACCTGCCCTGTTCAAGCAAGACTATATCCTTCCAACCCAGCTTGGAAAGGTGATACGCCACCGAGGTGCCCATGATTCCACCACCGCAGATGACAACCTGGGCCTGGGCTGGCAAGGAAACAGGGTGAGGTTCTGCTGTACTTGAGGTACTTCGCCGGGAGCAGGTCATTCTTCTCCACTTTGGGTTAGCCGCCTGCCACCGGACATCTGACAGCAATCGGAGAAACATCCCGGCAACTCTCTGTCGGTTTTCTTTACGCGCCACCTAAACACGTTCAGACGGTAACTCAGTACCGCTCCTTCTAGGAAGGAAAAGACGAGAATCACGTTACCGCTTATCTTATTATATACACGGCTGGCAGCGGCGAGCATCACATGATGCACCAGGTCTGCGCGGACACGGGAAAGCTGATGAGTAAACAAACAGGAGAGCGCTTATTCAGCCCTGAAAGAACAACCTTGCTGTTAAGGTTTAAACTTAGGTCACGCAACGGGTACGGAGCATCACACCTTTGTTTCCGACGGCAGCGTAACTTGACAACGAGCAAAGAACCAGGCAAAACCTGGCGAAAAACGGCAGGGAGGCTCCTGCACCAACAGCAGGCAGCTGGGGAGAGCCGGCGGGCACAGAGCACGCTCCAAAGCCGTTCGGGAAGGCGGAGGTTAGCGGGGCGCCAGTAGGCTCGGTATGAACGCTGCCAGCCCTCGACCTGAGGCAGGAGACGAAGCCCGAGGCCAGGATCACCGAGCGCGCTGGCAGCGCCTCAGGACGGCGCCCGGGGCTGGCACGGCACGGCACGGCGCGCAGGTCGCCACCGCGCCCTGCCCCTTTCCACCGCTCCCTACGGAGAGCACCGAGCGGCTGGGCCCGGAGGGAGCGAGGGGAGCCGGGGCTGGGAGCGGGGCCGGGGCGGGGAGCGGGGCCGGGGGGA